>JARQOC010003180.1:0-18440 GCA_033576535.1 Allobates femoralis | reverse complement strand
CCCCGTGTTTGCGTGGGTTTCCTGCGGGTACTCCGGTTTCCTCCCACATTGTAAAGACATACTGATAGAATGTTTACATTGTGAGCTCCAAGAGAGACAGCATTACTCATGTATGCAAAGTGCTATGGAATTAATAGCGCTATATAAATGAATAAATAATAATAATAATAATTCCCGAGGCGGAGAGGTCTACAAAAATGATGCAGTACCAGAAGGCCCTAGTTGCAGAATTAGTAAAAAAATTCACTTCTGAAAACGCTTGCGGCAGAGGTCGCGGTTTGGTGGACAACCAAGGTGTCTGGCCGAGAGAGGCACAAATCAAATCAAGCAGAGGTAGGGGAAAACTCTCAAAGATCTGGGACAGTTTTCTTAGCCCCTCCCATAGCACAGGCCCTCAGTTGCAGGGTACTGTCACAAGGACTGCAAAGTTTGTAAAGATGCTGAATGAGTACCTTGCCAATCGTACGAAAGTGCTCCTAGATTCCTCTGTGCCTTCTAATTATTGGGTATCCAAACTGGACACATGGCAGTAATTGTCCCTCTACGCCTTGGAAGTCCTACCCTACTGTTAGCGTTTTGTCAGAGCGTGTTTTTATTGCCGCAGATGGAATCATTACAGATAAACGTACCCGCCTGTCAACTGAAAGTGCTGACCAGTTGTTTTTGACCTGGATACTGAGATTGAAGATTAAATTACAGCAGCTATACTGGTCAGACACAAACGCTGACACAAGTATACTGAGTGTTTTTGTGGATACAAATTGTAGCTACAACCCCCTCCTGCCACACAAAAATGGTAAATGAATGCAGACAAGATTTGTTTTGTAGCTGGACAGTGAGATTACAGATTAGAGCGTTTCAATCCCGGCAGTTTGAACGGTCAGACACAAACGCTGACGCGTATACCGTGTTTTGGCGTACACTACTTGGGGCTACAAAAAACTGCTGCCGCTCAGAAATTTTAAATGAATGCAAACAAGAGTAGGTTTTTAGCACGACCTTAAGTTTTGAAATTAAGGCCCTGCAGGTGGACTAGTCAGACACAAACGCTGACTACAATAGCGTGTCTTTTGGCATATCCTAATTTACGCTGCAACAGACAGTAGCAGCACTTAAGATGCAAATTTAGTGCACACAAGAGTATGTTTTTAGCACGACCCTAAGTTTTGAAATTAAGGCCCAGCAGGTGGACTAGTCAGACACAAACGCTGACTACAATAGCGAGTCTTTTGGTGTAACCTAATTTACGCTGCAACAGACAGTAGCAGCACTTAAGATGCAAAATTTAGTGCACGCAAGAGTAGGTTTTTAGCACAACCCTAAGTTTTGAAATGGAGGCCCTGCAGGTGGACTAGTCAGACACAAACGCTGACTACAATAGCGTGTCTTTTGGTGTAACCTAATTTATGCTGCAACAGACAGTAGCAGCACTTAAGATGCAAATTTAGTGCACGCAAGAGTAGGTTTTTAGCACGACCCTAAGTTTTGAAATTAAGGCCCTGTAGGTGGACTAATCAGACACAAACGCTGACTACAATAGCGTGTCTTTTGGCGTATCCTAATTTACGCTACAACAGACAGTTGCAGCACTTAAGATGCAAATTTAGTGCACACAAGAGTAGGTTATTAGCACAACCCTAAGTTTTGAAATTAAGGCCCTGCAGGTGGACTAGTCAGACACAAACGCTGACCACAATAGCGTGTATTTAGGCGTATCCTAATTTACGCTGCAACAGACAGTTGCAGCACTTAAGATGCAAATTTAGTGCAGACAACAGGAGGTTTTTAGCACGAGGCTTTTTGCGTATCCTAATTTACTCTGCAACAGACAGTAGCAGCACTTAAGATGCAAATTTAGTGCACAAAAGAGTATGCTTTTAGCACGACCCTAAGTTTTGAAATTAAGGCTCTGCAGGTGGACTAGTCAGACACAAAAGCTGACTACAATAGCGTGTCTTTTGGTGTATTCTAATTTACGCTGCAACAGACAGTAACAGCACTTAAGATGCAAATTTAGTGCACACAAGAGTAGTTTTTTAGCACGACCCTAGGTTTTGAATTTAAGGCGCTGCAGGTGGACTAGTCAGACAAAAAAACTGACTACAATGGCGTGTCTTTTGGTGTATCCTAATTTACAATGTAACAGACAGTTGCAGCGCTTAAGATGCAAATTTAGTTCACACAAGAGTAGGTTTTTAGCACGACCCTAATTTTTGAAATTAAGGCCCTGCAGGTGGACTAGTCAGACACAAACGCTGACTACAAAAGCGTGTCTTTTGGCGTATCCTAATTTACGCTGCAACAGACAGTAGCAGCACTTAAGATGCAAATTTAGTGCACACAAGAGTAGGTTTTTAGTACGACCCTAAGTTTTGAAATTAAGGCCCTGCAGGTGGACTAGCCAGACACAATCGCTGACTACAATAGCGTGTCTTTTGGCGTATCCTAATTTACGCTGCAACAGACAGTTGCAGCAATTAAGATGCAAATTTAGTGCAGACAAGAGTAGGTTTTTAGCACGACCCTAAGTTTTGAAATTAAGGCCCTGCAGGTGGACTAGTCAGACATAAACGCTGACTACAATAGCGTGTCTTTTGGCGTATCCTAATTTACGCAGCAACAGACAGTAGCAGCACTTAAGATTCAAATTTAGTGCACACAAGAGTAGGTTTTTAGGACGACCCTAAGTTTTGAAATTAAGGCCCTGCAGGTGGACTAGTCAGATACAAACGCTGACTACAATAGCGTGTCTTTTGGCGTATCCTAATTTACGCTGCAACAGATAGTTGCAGCACTTAAGATGCAAATTTAGTGCAGACAACAGTAGGTTTTTAGCACGAAGATTTTGGCGAATCCTAATTTACGCTGCAACAGACAGTAGCAGCACTTAAGATGCAAATTTAGTGCACACAAGAGTAGGTTTTTAGCACGACCCTAAGTTTTCAAATTAAGGCCATGCAGGTGGACTACTCAGACACAATCGCTGACTACAATAGCGTGACTTTTGGCGTATCCTAATTTACTCTGCAACAGACAGTTGCAGCAATTAAGATGCAAATTTAGTGCAGACAACAGTAGGTTTTTAGCACGAGGCTTTTGGCGAATCCTAATTTACGCTGCAACAGACAGTAGCAGCACTTAAGATGCAAATTTAGTGCACACAAGAGTAGGTTGTTAGCACGACCCTAAGTTTTGAAATTAAGGCCCTGCAGGTGGACTAGTCAGACATAAACGCTGACTACAATAGCGTGTCTTTTGGCGTATCCTAATTTACGCTGCAACAGACAGAAGCAGCCGAGATGCAAATTTAGTGCACACAAGAGTAGGTTTTTAGCACAACCCTAAGTTTTGAAATTAAGGCCCTGCAGGTGGACTAGTGAGACACAAAAGCTGACTACAATAGCGTGTCTTTTGGCGTATCCTAATTTACTCTGCAACAGACAGTAGCAGCACTTAAGATGCAACTTTAGTGCACACAAGAGTAGGTTTTTAGCACGACCCTAAGTTTTGAAGTTAAGGCCCTGCAGGTGGACTAGTCAGACACAAATGCTGACTACAATAGCGTGCCTTTTGGCGTATCCTAATTTACGCTGCAACAGACAGTAGCAGCACTTAAGATGCAACTTTAGTGCACACAAGAGTAGGTTTTTAGCACGACCCTAAGTTTTGAAATTAAGGCCCTGCAGGTGGACTAGTCAGACACAAACGCTGACTACAATAGCGTGTCTTTTGGCGTATCCTAATTTACGCTGCAACAGACAGTTGCAGCACTTAAGATGCAAATTTAGTGCAGGCAACAGTAGGTTTTTAGCACGAGGCTTTTGGCAAATCCTAATTTACGCTGCAACAGACAGTAGCAGCACTTAAGATGCAAATTTAGTGCACACAAGAGTAGGTTTTTAGCACGACCCTAAGTTTTGAAATTAAGGCCCTGCAGGTGGACTAGTCAGACAAAAAAGCTGACTTCAATGGCGTGTCTTTTGGCGTATCCTAATTTACACTGCAACAGACAGTTGCAGCACTTAAGATGCAACTTTAGTGCACACAAGAGTAGGTTTTTAGCACGACCCTAAGTTTTGAAATTAAGGCCCTGCATGTGGACTAGTCAGACACAAACGCTGACTACAATAGCGTGTCTTTTGACTTATCCTAATTTACGCTGCAACAGACAGTTGCAGCACTTAAGATGCAAATTTAGTTCAAACAACAGTAGGTTTTTAGCACGAGGCTTTTAGCGTATCCTAATTTACGCTGCAACGGACAGCAGCGGCACTTAAGATGCAAATTTAGTGCACACAAGAGTAGGTTTTTAGCACGACCCTAAAGGTGGGGTCACACGTGGCGATGTCGCTCGCGAAATCGCCGAAAAGTGACGTAACAGCGATGTCGCGGGCGATATTGCAAGTGCGTCGCACTGTGTGACAGCACGTCTCAACTGCAAATTATCGCTGGTCGCAGGTTGACAGGTTTATGAACATGTTCATAAACCTGTCAACCTGTGACTAGCGATTAGGCTGGATCGTGCCGTGTGACACTATTGGCGGCGCGATCCAGCCTATATCGCAGTGTTCCTGAGCCATCGCTCGCTGGGCTGAGCCCAGCCCAGCGAGCGATGGCTCCGCCCACATCACCGCCGCGTCACCGGCAACGTCGTGCCGTGTGATGGCTGGCCTGCGATGTCGGAAGCGAGCAGGCACCCGCGCATCGCTTCCGACATCGCTGGCCAGATCACCACGTGTGACCCCACCTTAAGTTTTGAAATTAAGGCCCTGCAGGTGGACTAGTCAGACACAAACGCTGACTACAATAGCGTATCTTTTAGCGTATCCTAATTTACGCTGCAACAGACAGTAGCAGCACTTAAGATGCAAATTTAGTGCACACAAGAGTAGGTTTTCAGCACGAAAGGAAGGGCAGTTCTCTCAGCTCTGCTGCATGGCTAAAGTGAAATGTTTTGATTATGTCAGAAAATTAAATATTGTTGGCTTTAGAATCTCTATGCCTATAATTTGATGTGCTCAGATGAGGTAGCAAAAACTTTTAAAATAGAAAAGGGGCTTAGATAGCAAAAAAAATTTCTGAAAGGGCCCAGGATCAGGGACATTATCACAGGATGATCCATGATGGTAGACGTTTTTACATGAATGGGTAAACATTACAAAATGGTGTCAGGATGGAGTACACTATTACTGACTAAGAAACAGGATGAGGCACTTGGTTATAGTAAAGGCAACAAAAGCATTTTATATGAGCCAGAATGAGAAACATACAATTTTAATTTATCATAGCAAGTGAAGAACACAGATAATGTAGGAGGCCTATTATGGGACATTTTTACAGTATATGGCAAATTTGGGGACACTGTTAATATATGGGCTCAATTGGCGTGCAATAGGGTCATTGGAGCACAAGGTTACTGAATTGAGGCCTGAAATATTCCCATTGTGGCCCTTATATTATTAATTATTAATCTTTGGAGCTACAATATTTGATTTTCCAACTGTATCAAAGCATAAATGTTGTATGCTATTTTGTCTAAAGGAACAAAAAGGCCTTTTGAAAGAGCCAAATCATTTTTGCCTACTTGCATTTTTGTGTACGTAGAATATTCCACAGCAATGTCCAGAGAACCACACCTGTCACTGCTACATGCAAAGACATTAGTGTTTTCTCGCCAAAAGTAGCACTCTCAGACTCTGTAAGTGGTGATGTCAGATAGTTCATCTGAGGACACTGTGGCTTAGTCTGAGAGTGCAGCTTATCAAACACTAGTGTCTACACTCACCAAATGTAGCAAATGTGAGTGTGCTTTGCTGGACATTGCTGTGGATAATCGTTGGAGGGTATGTTTGAGATTAATAAATTGGAAAATGATGGTTGTCTGTGTGTCTTATTTCAAATAAAGGATTTTTCTGTGCCTGTGTTTTTTAGCTATTTACTTAACACGATTGATGCTGTACCAGTTTTATAAAAGCCTGAACATTTTCAATCTGGGCTTAATGACAGCTGTTAATACTCAACTGTCAAGAGATTTGGTATTTTTAGAGTAAATGGTACGAATTGTTTCCATTGTGCAGATGGAGTTAATTTTGTTTAACCATTCCAATTGAGTGGGGGTTCAGAATCTTTCCAATGTCTGGCTATAATGATTTTGGTGGCATTAAGAAAGTGGGGGATTATGTCATGTTTGTTTAACACCTAGTGATGGGTGTCTAGGTTAAGCAAGATTGGAGTAGGGGAGATGGTAAAGTTTATATTTAATGCCTTTCTAATGTGAGAGGCCACCATGTTCCAAAGTGGTGTGATCTTGAGGCATGAATACCAAATGTGGGAAGGAGAAACTTACTGTTTCATCTCCAACAAGAGGACAGTGTGTTGTTAAAGTAAGATAGGGTGTCATGGTTCTTGTACCACCGGGAGATATAGTTAAATTCCTAATATCTGCTAGATGTGGATGTGAATAGTGAATTATTTAAAATGTTTTTATTCTCCTCTTGATTGAAAGTCAAATTCAATTCCTTCTCCCATTTAAATACATATGGGGGCAGGTCTGATGAATTGCAAAGGATTTTGTATAGTTTTGAAATTATTTTCTTTCTTTCCTTTTGGAATTGTGATAAATTCAAGTATGAATTTGTCTATCAATGTGTTTGAAACATCGGGTTAATTAAAAGGAGACTGTCTCCTTGATTTTTGAGAAATCTAAGGCTTTATGGTTTATCTTGAAGAATGGAGTAAGTGGACCATTTACTAGAATTCTTTAAAACTGGATGAATCTACCTTTGGATGAATCTACCTTAGCACATGAAGTTCTTCGAATATGTCTTTCAAGATATATTTCCTCCTTGAATACCTTTATTTATCTTATCTTGCGTTCAACCTTAACAGGTCAGGACTATACCTCCAGCCTTGCGGTTCCTTCCATCTCCCTATCCCTTTCCTTTCCTTCCACCTCCCCCTTCCCCTATCCCCCCCAGGTAAGATCCCCACACCTCTATCCTTCCTCGTTTCTTAGGTTACCTTCCTTCTTACAATATAAAAAAAGAATGGTTACTGTTTAGTTGTTTTTGAATGTTTGTTATAATGTCCATGATGAACATTCTAAAATAAAGATTTTATATAAAAAAAAATAATACTCAACTGTCATTAACTCCTTCTATCTCCACGATTCCACTGCACCAAGGCATCGAGAAAAGTCATTTAAAATGCCAGGATTGATGATTCTAATGAATGTGCCAATTTCTTCAGTGGCTTCAAGCTACTATTCTGTAACTTGGGGGGTCTAATAACTAGAGATGAGCGATGTTCGATTCGAATAGTTCTCCAATCTCAAATTCGAGTTGATTTTGGCCCTATTCGAGTCATTTGCCGAATTCGAACAATTTGGTTCAAATTCGGCGAATTTCGAACATGTTCAATTTTGGTTCGAAAATGCGGCAGATGCGGTCAGAAAACCGCATCTGCCACATTTTCAGCCAAAATAAACATTCCCTAAAAGAAAGAAAGTGTCAAAAATAAAAAAATAATCAATGCTCACCTGTCCGCGGTCCACCGAAGCCTCCGGTATGGTCCTGTGGCTTCTAGGACCTGTGGTGACGTCATGTTCTCGCGGGAACTCCGGTCACATGACCGGAGTTCCGCGAGAACATGACATCACCACAGGTCCTAGAAGCACAGGACCTTACCGGAAAGCTTAAAATAGATATTTCTATGATTCGGACACTTTCTATTACTTAAAGAAAGGGTCCGAAACATAAAAATATCTATTTTAAGCTTTCCGGCAAGGTCCTATGCTTCTAGGACTTGTGGTGACGTCATGTTCTCGCGGAACTCCGGTCATGTGAGCGGCTATGTGCGCTGCACTCCGCACCAGAGGGCATATTAGTCCTTCAGTCCTGTGTGCTGATCCAGTCCACGCCTGTCAGGGTCATCCCGGACAGCCCCGGACCAGATCGTGCCGCAGTATGAAGGCACCCTAAGGCAGAAAATGTTCAATATTGAAAATGAGTCTTGTTTTTCTTATTACAATTCATTAACAGATTAAGGCTTACTCAACGTTTGGTGATTATTAATTATAATGTAAAAATGCAGGTTTCATTACAGCTAAAACACTATTAAAACTGCTTAGAAAAATATACATACGGTACTCATTTTTAAAACAAGCTGCCACATTTTCTTTTCAATTACTTTACCAATACTTTAACTAACTTAGTGTAGGATATCACCTTAATAAGATTTATTAATAATTTCAGATTCTTGGAGTCTGGTTAGCAAAGAAACCTAATAGTGTGCTTATAACATTTCATTTTTTGGTCCACCATTAATCTTTGGTTCAATTATCTCATAATTAGGATTGATCATTTCACATACCTGGATAATTGTTTCTAGAATGCAGTAATTAAGGTGGTGCAATGTTATCAGCTGTAGAATTCTTTCAAGAAAATCTTTTCTTTCTGTTTTTTTTTTGTTATAGAACAGTAGTTTGAAACTGAAAACGTATAGCCAGTGGGCACAAAGGCTAAATGAAAAAATAATAGAAAAATATCAGCGCTTACCCACCAATTATTGCAACACAGAATAAATGAGTTCACCTTCAGACCAAAAAAGTACAGAAAAATAAAAGTAATACCCTACTGCAAAGAGCAAAACTGTAAGATACAAGGTATAATCTATGCATTTTAATGCAGCAAATTTCATCTCATTAAAAAAAATATATCTTTTTCTAAGAAAACACAAGCTCCAATTATACAACAATGGTAATTTTCCCAGTATCAAACAAACATTTTTGATTTGTATAATGCATTATACAACCAGGCAAAAAAGTAAAATTTTTGTTCACTCAAGCAATGCTGGCTTTCAATTATACCATTCTCAAGCAGTTTCTAGAAGTAGAACACTGAATTACGGTATGTTATATCAAAATATGTTGAAAATAGTTTTTTCATTAGTCTAAAAATATTTCCATACCTCAAAGTTTAATACAAATAAAAAGTATATAGTCAATTTGTGAATTATTTGTAAGTTTTAGTGCGACTCCAGTTATATAATATAAATTGTTATTTGTCAAGGAAACAGCAAGGTCGATCATGCAGGTATTCCACTCCTGTCATCAATATGTCACAAACAGCACCATGCTGCCTCCTAGGACAATACACACTTGACTTACAAGTCATGGATGAGGAGATGACTGTTATGGTGGGTTTACACGCCGCGATATCGGCGTCCAACTCCGACCCAACTCCGACAAAAAGTCACGTGGGTTGCGAGTTGGACCCGATATCGTGTGCGCATTGTACGGTTTGAGCGTACAACGCGATGCTGGAACGATGCCAAAACGATATCGGAGTTGAATAGCACAGCTATTCAACTCCCCGATATCGCATGGCCGTTGTAGCAGCATCGCAGCGTGTGACAGCCCAACTACGATGTGTACGCTGACGTCACCCATTCACTCCCATGTTAAATGGTCGTTCCTGGGTTGGTGGGCGTACACATCGTAGGGACGTTGCATCCCGATATCGCGGCGTGTAAACTGCCGATACGATGCAGGGAGAAACGTGCACTAAATGCACGCTCTCGTGTCGTTGGCTCCGATATCGCCGCGATATCGGGACGTGTAACCCCACCATTAGGGTATGTGCCCATGTAAGGCTGGCTTCACACCACGTTTTTTGGAATCCTGGTCTGTCCGTTTTGAAAAGGACAGAACAGGATCTGTTTTTGCCTCCCATGCATCTCTATGGTGCTGGATGTGTCATAAAAGGCCATCCGGTTTTGCGTATTCAGTGCAAAATTTGTTTCTGTCCTGTTTTTTACCATTCCCAAAATCAGAGACTGCAATGATTTTTGGGCTCCGGTGAAAAAACAGGACACAAACGGACAGTCCTAGATCCGGAGCTGTCCAGTTTTCATAACATGGTGGTCTATGGTGCCAGATGCTGTAAAAAAAACAGATCCGGGAAACGGTTCTGGTTTAGTGAACTTAGCATTGCCAGAAACAAATTTTAACTCTCTGATGCCTGGCTGCTCCTTCACTCCCAGCCCTGTACGGTCCCTGTACTGGTCAAATCCTGCAAAAAATAGGATCCTCCGGTGTCATAGTTGCCATCCAGTTCAGAAAATCCATTCTTGTCCGTTCCTGTCTGTGTGGTCCTGCAGAAAAACAGGATCCCCACAGACAGGATCAAACCGTGGTCTGAAGCCAGCCTTAGGTTTTGCTGCATTTTTAGGGTCAGGTTTTACCTTGGTTTTATGTAAATGTAAAATAATCTAATCCTGTGTTTATGGTTTCCAGCAAAACCTATGTTATCAGGGAAAAGCTGTCCACACACATTGTTTTTTGTTCTCTGCAGACAGTGTAAATGAGTCGGTAGATAGGGTAGGGGATACTCGGATACCAGGACAGGTGGTTATTTCAGGGGGAATCACGGCTAGTTGGTTCCTGGTTCCGTGCCCTGGACCCTCAATGGTGGGGTGGGGGTGATGATGATGAGGGAATGGTAACGTGATGCCAACTGTGGTATCTGGTAATAGAGTAACCAGTGCTGCGGCCGGCCGCTGAAGAGATGTAAATGCAGCTTTGGTAGTACAGCTCCCTACAGGTGGAGCTTTACCTCAGGGCAGCGGGGTGGATGGGGAGAGTAGTAGTCCTCACCTCGATGATACTGTAGAAGCCCTCCGGGCGGTGGATAGAAGGAGACCAGACACCAGATCAGCTCAAACAGTTCTTTACTTGTATCAGGTGGAAAGGTTACACGGTACAGTCTGGTTTAACCGGGTTTGTAGAACCAGATCTTGGAGGACTTTCCAGAGTCTGGCAGTGGTGCCTTTAATATGGCATTCCTGGTCCTGTTCCTCTCTCTCTCTCTGTGAGGGGAAACTCTTGAGTCAAGTCTCTAGTCCTCGGGGTCTGGTACATAAAGTCTCTTACTGTTGGTGTCATGGACCCAGCTACGGGACAAATGTTGAACTTCTTTAGGGTTGCTGTGGCTCCCTTGTGTCGGGCCCTCAGCCTGCCGGTCTGCAGTTAGGGATAGACCTCTGACTAACTGCCTCGGCTCCGGTATGCCGGTGGTGACCTGGGTTTCCAGCTGGCTCCAACCAGTCCTGGAATGTCCCCATTTCACATCTGGGTCACCCCTCTCCTAAGAAGTGCCCTCTTGTTACAGCTGCAGGGTCCCCTGCATCTATCTTCCTTGCTGTCTCACACCGTCTGCCTGACACTACTGTCACTCCCCGCCTCCTGCTCTCTAGGCTCCACCCCCTGGGACCTACTAAATATACGGTCCCCTGTCCTAAAGTGGCCTACTGTATGGATGCAGGGTGCACACTCTGTAGGGTCCTCCATATCCATGGCTACGGAGGCACTGCACCTTCTGTTTTGGGGTGCAGTATCTCCCTGTGGTGCCTTGCCAGAGGAGCGCCACATAAACCCCACAGGATTATCTGCGCTTTTGTTTTCCAGCAAAACCTATATGATTCTAGGATTAGCTGTGCACACACATTGGTGTATGTTTGGTGCAGAAAGTGGAAACACAGGTTTTGCTGTGTTTTCGAAAGAATGAGCATGTCAAGCCTTTTCTGCACTTTGGCTAAAGTGGAAACACCTGGAGGGGTTCCACTTTCTGCAGAGAAATAAAATCAGTGTGTGTGAAAGCTTTTCCCTGATCACATAGGTTTTGCTGGAAACCAAAAATGCAGATTAGATTAGCATAAATTTACATAAAACCTGATCTCAAAAGTAGCAAAACCTTCCTGTGGGCACATACCCCTATCGCTACCTGACCAATTATTGCGGAGCTCACAATGAATGCATAGTACAGTATATACACAACCAATTTCAAGTACGAAATACATATATATCTATTATATAATTGCCGTAGCGACTTCCGTCGGAGCGGCGCTGCTTCCGGTGGCTTGGTTAGCGAGTCCGAGCTGCTTCTCCTGGACTCTCCCCGTGGCCGCGTAGCGGCCAAGGCGACTCACGAAGCAATGCCCGCAAAGCGGGCATTGCGAGTCGTTGCAGCATCGCGAAGCAATGCCCGCGAAGCGGGCATTGCGAGTCGCTGCCACCCACCAACCAAGCCACAGAAGCCTCTACTACTCTACTGTACACCGCTATAGTATACTACAGTCCCATGCCCATAAGCGCCATGGGACTGTAGTATAACATCGCGTTGTACACTACAGCCTCCTGCCGCTCTTACAGTCGCTGCCACCCAGCACTAACCAACACACAGAACCCTCTACTACTCTACTGTACACCGCTATAGTATACTACAGTCCCATGCCCATAAGCGCCATGGGACTGTAGTATACCATCGCGTTGTACACTACAGCCTCCTGCCGCTCTTACACACTACCCCGCCAACCAAGACACAGAAGCCCCTACTACAAGACACACAATCCCCTACTAAGCCCCTACTACTCTACTCTACACCGCTATAGTATACTACAGTCCCATGACCATAAGCGCCATGGGACTGTAGTATACCATCGCGCTGTACACTACACTCTCCTGCCGCTCTTACACTAAGCCCCGACCCGCCCCATCTATGCCCGCCGCTGTCGCTAACACCGCCGCACCCCTACACCCTAAGCCCCGACCCGCCCCATCTATGGCCGCCGCTGTCGCTAACACCGCCGCACCCCTATAGCCTTAGCCCCGACCGCCGAACCCCTATACCCTAAGCCCCGACCCGCCCCATCTATGCCCGCCGCTAAGCCCCGACCCGCCCCATCTATGCCCGCCGCTGTCGCTAACACCGCCGAACCCCTATATCCTAAGCCCCGACCCGCCCCATCTATGCCCGCCGCTGTCGCTAACACCGCCGAACCCTATATCCTAAGCCCCGACCCGCCCCATCTATGCCCGCCGCTGTCGCTAACACCGCCGAACCCCTATATCCTAAGCCCCGACCCGCCCCATCTATGCCCGCCGCTGTCGCTAACACCGCCGCACCCCTATAGCCTTAGCCCCGACCCGCCCCATCTATGCCCGCCGCTAAGCCCCGACCCGCCCCATCTATGCCCGCCGCTGTCGCTAACACCGCCGAACCCCTATATCCTAAGCCCCGACCCGCCCCATCTATGCCCGCCGCTGTCGCTAACACCGCCGAACCCCTATATCCTAAGCCCCGACCCGCCCCATCTATGCCCGCCGCTGTCGCTAACACCGCCGAACCCCTATATCCTAAGCCCCGACCCGCCCCATCTATGCCCGCCGCTGTCGCTAACACCGCCGCACCCCTATAGCCTTAGCCCCGACCCGCCCCATCTATGCCCGACGCTAAGCCCCGACCCGCCCCATCTATGCCCGCCGCTGTCGCTAACACCCGCCGAACCCCTATATCCTAAGCCCCGACCCGCCCCATCTATGCCCGCCGCTGTCGCTAACACCGCCGCACCCCTATAGCCTTAGCCCCGACCCGCCCCATCTATGCCCGACGCTAAGCCCCGACCCGCCCCATCTATGCCCGCCGCTGTCGCTAACACCGCCGAACCCCTATATCCTAAGCCCCGACCCGCCCCATCTATGCCCGCCGCTGTCGCTAACACCGCCGCACCCCTATAGCCTTAGCCCCGACCCGCACCATCTATGCCCGCCGCTAAGCCCCGACCCGCCCCATCTATGCCCGCCGCTGTCGCTAACACCGCCGAACCCCTATATCCTAAGCCCCGACCCGCCCCATCTATGCCCGCCGCTGTCGCTAACACCGCCGCACCCCTATACCCTAAGCCCCGACCCGCCCCATCTATGCCCGCCGCTGTCGCTAACACCGCCGCAGGTCCCTAACCTAACGCCGCTGTCACCTAAGCTCCTACACCTCTAACCCCCGCCGTGCCCTAGCTAACGTCCCCGTCGATCACTTACATGCCTTCAAGTCATCTGATCGTCCGTCCGATCCACAAGTCCTCCGTCCGGCCAGCCGTCCTCTTCCTCCGGCCCCGGTGGTCTTCTGTATTCTTTCCGCCATCTCCGCCTCTTCGTCCGGCCCCGGGGGTCTTCTGTCTTCTTTTCGCCATCTCTGCCTCTTCGTCCGGCCCCGGGGATCTTCCACCTCCGACGTCCTCTTCGTTCTCATTCACATACAATGGAACTAAAATCCCCCATTGTATCTCAATCAGATCTGAGGCCCTCTTCTGATTGGTCGATGTATACTGCCCTCAGCCAATCAGAAGAGCCCCTCACAACTGACACGCAGTTCTCATTCAGGTCCGACTTATTTTTACCCATTGACATACATTACCGGTGTGTCGGCGATTTTATGCCCGCCCATCTGGTTCTATTAGTCGGCCCTAAAATCGCGGACACACCGCTAATGCATGTCTATGGCCAGTGAGCTCGAATTCTGATTGGTCGGCGTTCAATCCGAAATCGGGCTGACTGGGCATAGAGATGCATTAGCGGTGTGTCCGCGATTTTAGGGCCGACTAATAGAACCAGGTGCCCGGCCATAAAATCGCCGACACACCAGTAATGTATGTTAATGGGGAAAAAAAAAGGCGGACCGCAATGAGAACTGCGTCTCACTCTGTCTTAAAAAAAAAAAATAATAAATTAAATAATAAAAATAATCATTTAAAAATAATAAAAAAATAATAAAAAATTCATTAAAAAATAATAAATAATTAAATAAAAATAATATTAAAAAAAAAAATAAAAAGGTCGGACCTGAATGAGAACTGTCTCTCCGTCTAACCTAAAAAAAAAAAATAAATTAAATAATAAAAATAATCATTTAAAAATAATAAAAAAATAATAAAAAAATCATTAAAAAATAATAAATAATTAATTAAAAATAATATTAAAAAAAAAAAAAAAAAGGTCGGACCTAAATGAGAACTGTCTCTCCGTCTAACCTAAAAAAAATAAATAAATTAAATAATAAAAATACTCATTTAAAAATAATAAAAAAATAATAAAAAAAACATTAAAAAATAATAAATAATTAAATAAAAATAATATTAAAAAAAAAAAAAAAAAGGTCGGACCTGAATGAGAACTGTCTCTCCGTCTAACCTAAAAAAAATAAATAAATTAAATAATAAAAATAATCATTTAAAAATAATAAAAAAATAATAAAAAAATCATTAAAAAATAATAAATAATTTAATAAAAATAATATTAAAAAAAAAAAAAAAAGGTCGGACCTGAATGAGAACTGTCTCTCCGTCTAACCTAAAAAAAATAAATAAATTAAATAATAAAAATAATCATTTAAAAATAATAAAAAAATAATAAAAAAATCATTAAAAAATAATAAATAATTAATTAAAAATAATATTAAAAAAAAAAAAAAAAGGTCGGACCTAAATGAGAACTGTCTCTCCGTCTAACCTAAAAAAAATAAATAAATTAAATAATAAAAATACTCATTTAAAAATAATAAAAAAATAATAAAAAAAACATTAAAAAATAATAAATAATTAAATAAAAATAATATTAAAAAAAAAAAAAAAAAGGTCGGACCTGAATGAGAACTGTCTCTCCGTCTAACCTAAAAAAAATAAATAAATTAAATAATACAAATAATCATTTAAAAATAATAAAAAAATAATAAAAAAATCATTAAAAAATAATAAATAATTTAATAAAAATAATATTAAAAAAAAAAAAAAAAAGGTCGGACCTGAATGAGAACTCTCTCTCCGTCTAACCTAAAAAAAATTAATAAATTAAATAATATAAATAATCATTTAAAAATAATAAAAAAATAATAAAAAAATCATTAAAAAATAATAAATAATTAATTAAAAATAATTCGAAAAAAATTGAAAAAAGGCGGACCTGAATGAGAACTTTGTCTCCATCTTACTTAAAAAAAAAAAATAAATAATAACAAAAATTTTTTTAAAATAATTTAAAAATAATACAAAAATAATCATACCAAAAAAAAACAAAATTATAATTTTACAAATAATTATCTAAATTTAAATAATAAAATTAAAAATTAAAATAAAATAAAATAACATAAATAAATAAATAATTACAAATAATTAATTAAATAATTTAAAAATAACATACAGAAATATTAATAAAAAAATTACAAATAAAAATTAAAAAAATATTATAAAAATTTTCCGATTATTAACAATTATTTAAAAAAAAAAAAAAAAAATTAAAAATAATTATATCCAAATAATAAAAATAAAAAAACATACTAATCAAAAAAAAATTATAAAAATTTTAATAATCACAAAAATTATTAAAAAAATATTATTAAATAATAACAAACAAAACCAAAAAATTTATAAAAAAAATTAAATAAAACAAAAAAAAAAAAAAAAAAAAAAACACACACAGTCGTTGCTATTACGCTATTTATTAACGCGACTCGCTGATTGACACTTTACAGTCCCGTCGAATTATGGCTCTGAGCCGAGTCGTCTGCCCGCTGCAACCAGCGGCTCGCCCATAACATCGCCTCTTTTCTCTATCTCTCTCCATAGGAAGGCGCCGTCCAATCACAATCGCCGCGCCTTTTTTGAAAATACATAGCGACCAATGACATTCATGGCGCCAGCTTTCTGAAGTTGCCGCCCTCCAATCAGATAAGCCCGCTTATTTATCGCGCGAAATTTGAATCTTCTACCTCTTTGAATCCTCTTTGTGGGAGAACGAGAACCTATCGCTGGACTATCTGTTGGAGTATTTTTCTGCCGAGAAATCCATCCTTCCTGAGGGTCTTTCGAGGACAACGAGAAGCTACCGCTGGACCGTCTGTTGGACAACATTTGAGCCGAGATATCCATCCATCGTGCGGGACGTCGGGAAGCAAGCGCCGGATCGGGATCTGCGATTGATCAGCTAAGATATCCTTTGGACAATCTACCTTTTCACATCAGAAGCTATATTCCTGATGCTGACTTTTATTTTCACCTCTTTTTTACTATCTTTCTTTTTCACCACTTTTACTATTTTGCGCCATGCAGCGCCAATCGCCGCTGCATGGAGCGTCCGCCACTGTTCGGACACTTCGCCGCTGCAAGCGCCGACTTCTGCGCTACAAGCGCAAACTTCGGCGCTTCTAGCGGCCTCCGCGGTCTATGAGACCGCTGTGTCCGAACATCCATTCTCGCGCCGCCCGTACAACTCGCCGCTCTAAGATGGCGGACGCTAAATCTTCATTCATAAAATGGCGCTAGACTTCAGCCGCCGTGTGATTGGCCAGCGGAATCTTCATACACATGGCGCCGTCAATCCGGTTGGTCGGCGCTATTGTCTGAAGATGCCGCTGTCCTATCACAATTCAGCGGGGCGGAGCTATAGACTTCCACTCTCCCGAACGCCGTGTCCGAAAATCGCTCCAGGGGCTCGGCAAGGAAAGTTCCGTGCTTTTTCAAACTTCCCGCCGCGATTCTCATTGGATGTCGACTTCCCGTAGACATCCATTGAGAAATAAGCCGCGATTCTGATTGGTTCTTCTTTATGGCGCTTTGATTCCGATTGGTCGCCGCTCAGCGGGGACTTCGAGATTTTTCTGCCGAGCGCCTGGTACGATTTTCGGATATGCCGTTCGGCCGGCTGTAAGTTTCTAGCTCCGCCCCGCTGAGTTGTGATTGGACAGCGGCATCTTCACACAATTGCGCCGACCAACCGGATTCACGGCGCCATGTGTATGAAGATTACGCTGGCCAATCACACGGCGGCTGAAGTCTAGCGCCATTTTATGAATGAAGATTTCCCCTCGGCCATCTTAGAGCGGGAAATTTGAAATGGTGAACAATGTAAAAGTGAAAAAGCTGTTTTCACAGTACATTCTCACATCTGACTATATATTCCTAATGCCTATGCTTATATTAACCCTTTCTTTTTACACATTATATATCAGCTACATTTATCCATAGTGCCCTCTTCTTTTCATACTTGATTAACCCCTTCTATTCCACTTCTCCTCTATTTGCTATCTGACTATCTGCAGTACTAAGGCCATTGTAATATTAACCCCTTCTATTCTATTACTGCTACACTGCCTATCTCACTATCTGCTGTACTACGGCCATTTGAATATTAACCCCTTCTATTCTATTAGTGCTACACTGCCTATCTCACTATGTACTGTACTACGGCCATTTTAATATTAACCCTTTCTATTATATTACTCCTACACTGCCTATCTCACTATCTGCTGTACTACGGCCATTTTAATATTAACCCCTTCTATTCTATTAGTGTTACACAGCCTATCTCACTATGTGCTGTACTACGGCCATTTTAATATTAACCCTTTGTATTCTCTTTGTGCTACACTGCCTATCTCACTATGTCCTGTACTACGGCCATTTTAATATTAACCCTTTCTATTCTATTAGTCCTACACTGCCTATCTCACTATCTGCTGTACTACGGCCTTTTTTATAGTAACCCCTTCTATTCTATTAGTGCCACACTGCGTATCTCACTATCTGCTCTACTAAGGACATTTTTACATTAACCT
>JARQOC010003179.1:0-18442 GCA_033576535.1 Allobates femoralis | reverse complement strand
TATTTTAGCTGTTTACAAAAACATGTTCAGAAATACAATTATATATATAATATGGGCTGAAAGTGCACACTCCCAGCTGCAATATGAGAGTTTCCACATCCAAATCGGAGAAAGGGTTTAGGAATCATAGCTCTGTAATGCATAACCTCTTCTTTTTCAAAGGACCAAAAGTAATTGGACAATGGACTCTAAGGGCTGCAATTAACTCTGAAGGCGTCTCCCTCGTTAACCTGTAATCAATGAAGTAGTTAAAAGGTCAGGGGTGGATTCCAGGTGTGTGGTTTTGCATTTGGAAGCTGTTGCTGTGACCAGACAACATGCGGTCAAAGGAACTCTCAATTGAGGTGAAGCAGAACATCCTGAGGCTGAAAAAAAAGAAAAAATCCATCAGAGAGATAGCAGACATGCTTGGAGTAGCAAAATCAACAGTTGGGTACATTCTGAGAAAAAAGGAATTGACTGGTGAGCTTGGGAACTGTAAAAGGCCTGGGCGTCCACGGATGACAACAGTGGTGGATGATCGCCGCATACTTTATTTGGTGAAGAAGAACCCGTTCACAACATCAACTGAAGTCCAGAACACTCTCAGTGAAGTAGGTGTATCTGTCTCTAAGTCAACAGTAAAGAGAAGACTCCATGACAGTAAATACAAAGGGTTCACATCTAGATGCAAACCATTCATCAAGTCCAAAAATAGACAGGCCAGAGTTAAATTTGCTGAAAAACACCTCAAGAAGCCAGCTCAGTTCTGGAAAAGTATTCTATGGACAGATGAGACAAAGATCAACCTGTACCAGAATGATGGGAAGAAAAAAGTTTGGAGAAGAAAGGGAACGGCACATGATTCAAGGCACACACATCCTCTGTAAAACATGGTGGAGCCAACGTGATGGCATGGGCATGCATGGCTTTCAATGGCACTGGGTCACTTGTGTTTATTGATGACATAACAGCAGACAAGAGTAGCCGGATGAATTCTGAAGTGTACCGGGATATACTTTCAGCCTAGATTCAGCCAAATGCTGCAAAGTTGATTGGACGGCGCTTCATAGTACAGATGGACAATGACCCCAAGCATACAGCCAAAGCTACCCAGGAGTTTATGAGTGCAAAAAAGTGGAACATTCTGCAATGGCCAAGTCAATCACCAGATCTTAACCCAATTGAGCATGCATTTCACTTGCTCAAATCAAGACTTAAGACGGAAAGACCCACAAACAAGCAAGACCTGAAGGCTGCGGTTGTAAAGGCCTGGCAAAGCATTAAGAAGGAGGAAATCCAGCGTTTGGAGATGTCCATGGGTTCCAGACTTAAGGCAGTGATTGCCTCCAAAGGATTCGCAACAAAATATTGAAAATAAAAATATTTTGTTTGGGTTATGTTTATTTGTCCAATTACTTTTGACCTCCTAAAATGTGGAGTGTTTGTAAAGAAATGTGTACAATTCCTACTTTTTCTATCAGATATTTTTGTTCAACTCTTCAAATTAAACGTTACAATCTGCACTTGAATTCTGTTGTAGAGGTTTCATTTCAATACCAATGTGGTGGCATGCAGAGCCCAACTCGCCAAAATTGTGTCACTGTCCAAATATTTCTGGCCCTAACTGTACCTTCCCTCATTATCTTTAGTTTCAGAAATAATTGTACCGAGGAAATTTTTATGGATAAGTATCAGTACCCCTGCCTTCCTCCCCACCGATCCAGAGCTGTGCACCGCCCCCACCCATAGCCTGTGCATTCTAAAAACATTCCGTGTCTTGAAGGTGCGTCTCTTGTAGGAGAGCCACATCTGTTTTCAATCTCTTGAGATGTTTGAGTACCATCGAGCGTTTCTTGGGTGACCTGAGGCCCTTAACATTCCAGGACAACAGATTAAACATGATCAAGAAACAGTCGATGGGATATGTGAACCCTCGCTATGTCCAGGGATGTTTCGAGTAGATCGCTGAAAAATAAGTATACTGTACAAGATGGCTGTAACAACATAAATTCCCGCCCCCCACTCCCTCTGTAGCCCCTCAACAAGCAGTCTAGTGACCGCGTACCGAACAGTCCACTAGAACAAAATCCTTCCCCCTCCCACCTTCTCCCCTCCCCATAACTATTCAAATAAAGGATATGGACTTCAATATTCTGAAGGGCACACCTCTCCAACACTCCCGCCCTGCGGCTGTAGTGTATGTCGAGATAGTCAGCACCATGCACTGGAGTCAATCGATACCTATTAACAGTAATATAACCGCATTGTTGTCATTATCAATAACATTAACATTTCCCAATAGTCGATTAAGGCATCTAGTGTGCAATTGTCCATATAACGCAGACCAGGATACGAGATCCGTAAGACATGACTTCGGTCCTTCCTGGCGCAAAAAATAAGGAAAAACAAGAAAGGGAAATGAGTCACCATATGTTCCGTTCAAGTCCCATCATGGACCTCCGCATCCCTCGGTCCAAGCTCAGAGTCCGTACGATTCTCCCTCCACTTCTGTCACGTCGCTTGGACCTCTGTTCGGTTGGCGAGCGGGGCGCAGTGCTAGTCTCCCCCTCAGACCCCCGGGGAGAGCCTTCTTGTGGCCCAGGGGACTCCAGACGTGAATTCTCGCCCCCTCCTTGGGTTCCAATGTGGTGCTCCCGTTGTCCTCCATGGTGGCTCCCAGCCAGGTTCCATTGGGTCAAGCTCCTAAGGGCCTCCTCAGGACTATGATGCACCCTCATGGAGCCATCCGGACCTTTATATTTCAGAATGGCCGGATACAGGAGTTGGAATCATACATTGCGTTTTTACAAAATACTGCACGCCTCCCCAAAGCCTCTCCGCTTTCTCGCGACCTCAGGAGAGTAGTCTCCGAACCGTAGGACCTTGTGTCCTCTGATTATTAGAGGGGTTCGTAAGTTCTTGTAGGAGCATAGGAGATTCTCCTTGTCCCGATAATTTAGATAGCGAGCAATAGTTTGTCTGGGTTTCCCTCTCCCCTGGGATGGAGAGCCTGGTTTGATTATGTAATCTGACGAGGGGCCTATGCGGTGAGCTCTTTCTACCATGCAAGGGCCCTTACTCCCCAAAATCCGCGGGAGGTCAGTCTCAAATATGTCCAGCAATGCAGAGGGGGCGATGGTCTCGGGAAGCCCCACCAGGCGCAGATTGTTGCGGCGGGAACGATTTTCTAAGTCCTCTAGCTTATTGATTGTACGTTCCTCCCTCTCTTTATAGGTAGAGACTTGTTGTTCCAGCCAGACTACCTTATCTTCGGTGTCTGACAGTCTTTGCTCCAGAGCTGTAAGCCTGGATTCCTGTGCAGCAGCATCTGCTTTAACGTCTCTGAGGGATTCCTGCAGCAGCTCCTTTATCATATTCTTGAACAGATGCCCCAGCTCCCCTGCTAGCTGGGAGGAGACCTCAGTGGCCAGGAGCTTATAGTCTATAGAGGACCCAGGCCCGCGCCCTCCACTCCCTCCAGCGTCTCACCTCCCCCGCCGCTGCATCGTCCCGGGTGTCCTCCAGCCTCTCTCCCTTGTGATCGGGGCTGTAATTTGTTTGCTGCCTCCTTGCCTCTGTTTTTCGCCCCACTCGGCGGCATCTTGGAAGAGGAGGGTCCGGTCTGCCTCGCCGCCATCTCCGCCGCACCCTGTCCGACTCCGGTGCTCCGGAGCCACCGGTGCATGCGGGGATGATGCAGTGACTGGTAAGTGTGCCTCCGGTACCGGTTGTTGGCGGTTTGCACGCCTTTTTAGCGGATTAGCGGCCGCGGGCTTTGGGAGCTCATCCCCTTGCATCTTCACCCATCAGGCCGGAAACCGGAAGTCCGCTTTATGTTTCTTTTGACCATGATCCAGTCTCCTGGTGCCAGTGTGTATGTGCCGCTTATGCAGATGAGGTCTGAGATAAAGGAATCAACACAATTATAAGTAACAATCAAATGTTTGTGCAACTTCAAACATATTTAGAGAGGGAAATGTAGTCTGCAGCTGCAATAGAAAATATAACCCTTAAGGTACCGTCACATTCGGCAATTTTGCTAGGCAATTTCACTGGCAATTTGCTGGTTGCAGTGAAATATGTCCATGATGATAGGGCAGCCATCATGGAGAACAGGCAGTGTGGAAGGCAAATCCTGGTGTTCACCAGCCATATCCCTGACTCTGACCTTAAAGCGCCTGCTTTGGCACACATTTTACGTTCTTTTGAGGAAACCTGGGTCTGGAAGACCTGCAGTAGTTTGAGGTCAATGGCCACTGGGACTGCTGCCGGGGATGTTCCCTTCTTTGAAAGATGGCTCTCCACACTCCCTGACTCAGGGTCTCCTGGTGCTCCCGCATCTGCTATAGCCAGTATATCTGTCTGAAGTAATCATACTGCTTCCTTAGCTGTCTGGTTGGCCAAGGCATTCCCTACTGCAAGAGGAGTCTGTTCCCATGTATGCACCGATACTATAACTAACCTTCGAAGAAGGGCGAGTGCTGTTAGTAGCTGCTCTACTGCCTGCATGTTTGCCAGCAATAGTCAGGAATGTACGGCTTTGCCAAATTGCACCAAAGTCATGTGCAACCCTGAACGTATGTATCGCGTTTGAAAAATACATTAACCTTTTCCCAGATTGCACATTACAGTGAATGTCTTCACACCAATCTGTTGAGCACAGAGCAGCAGGAGGAGAGTGGTTTTTATATTACTGCCATACCATTGTGGAACGATTCCGCGACAAGCGAACAATACTTGCGGTCGTTGCGTCGCCTACATGCTTCAGTTCTGAATAGGCGAAGTTGTAAACGAGATCGTTGGAAAGGTGTCACACACAACGATGTTGCAGGTTGAACGAACGACGAATGACTGATTTATGGACATGTTCAGAAACCTGCGATCAATGATCTAATGACTTATCGTTGGTCGTATCTACATGTCACATGCAACAACGTTGTTACAACGTTGCAGCACCGCCACAAAAGCCGTGACGTACCAACGATATTGTTAACGATATCGTAGCATGTAACGGGCCCTTAAATTCTATGAAGGCTCTAATCTTCTGTCACCAACAAATTTTATCCACATCCTAGCTTGTTCAAATTTGTTGTCATCTTTCAACCATCCTTCCCAATCGCAGATACATTTCACCCATACCTTTCAGTATCAACCACAATCCCACATGCTAACACTGGTACCACGCCCTTTTGTTGAGAGAATTCCTTACTGTTGTCAGTTCCCATGACTGCAGCAGCTGTGCGTGTGAGTTAACCATAGAACTCATTTTAGCTCAGATTGAGTCTCCCAGACTCTTTTTGTTTTTTAATCTTGTCCCAGTCCACCATCAGGACTCACAAGAATGGATTAAAAGAAACACTAACCCAGGTATTCAGCACCGTGAGCTGGGAGATTCTTGCATACAGGAAAATGAACTGCAATAACAAAACTATTGGTATGTGTTCTATGGTGTTCTATGGTAATTTGCTGACTGAACATGTTAAGGGACATTCAAATGGTAGTGGGTTTGAGGCAAACGGGCACATTTTTACAGTAAAATAAAGTCCAGCAGGTTATTAAGACATCATAAACCGCATAGAGTGCATCATTCATTTACATCAATTGAACATTAGTGCCATACTAGCTTGTTCCAATGGCAGATATGCCCACCTGGCAGTATTTACATAATTTCTTTTAGACACATGGGTACCTTCAGGAGCTATTTACAGCTCAACTCACTGACTCCTACCAGTTCATTATTCAGGAAACTGCTTTTCTGGGATCACCAACAGCTACCAGTTCTAGATCCTCAGCAGGACTGTAAATTACTGAATATCCCTGTGGTCTCCTCCTTCTTGTGTACCTTACAGGGTGCAGCCCGTTTCACTGCTTCCATACAAGGTGCTTTCCAGGACTGGTCACTCAAACCATCGAGAGCGAGCTTGCCCTTGTCAAATGCATCTGAAGAAAATTTCTAGAATCCGCCCCTTTCTCGCCATGGACAAAACAATAACCCTGACTGTGGTTCTCTTCCACTCTTGCATTGATTATTGCAATTCTCTATTAATTGGCACCCCTCACTAGGCTTTAGCCTCATCAGTCCATTCTAAATGCAGCAGCTAGGGTCACCTATCTAACCGTTACTCGAATGCTTCTGCTCTGTGCCAGTCACTTCACTGGCTGCCCATACACTATAGGATCCAATTCAAACAGCTTGTTCTCACCCACAAAGCTCTTCCCAGTGCAGCACCTCTCTACCCTTATCTCTGTCTATCACCCTACCTGTTCTCTTCACTCTGGAAGCAACTTTAGACTAACATCTGCACTAATCCAAACCTCCCACTCCTGACTCCAAGACCTCAAAACCTACTGAGTTGCACCAATTCTCTAAAATGATCTTCCCCAAGAAATTAGGGCTTGCCACAATTTACATAGCTTAAGGTACTCCCTAAAAACACATCATTTCAGGGTGGCCTATCACATTCCCTAATAGAAGTCCTTTATAAATAGCCTATTCACTCTTTCTTTTAACATTTCTTTCTGTCAAACTCCACCAGACCTACAAGCACTACAAAGATTGGCTGGTCACCACTCATGCAGCATTTATCCATTCTCCATTTCCTCAAGATTGCTTGACCATCATTGTAAATAAACACCTGTGCTTTGTGTCACCTAAACCTCATTGTAGATTGTAAGCAGGGTCATAATTGCTGTAATTATTGTGTTTTTTTTTAACTGTTACTTACGACTGTATATGAACCTCTGAATTGTAAAGCGCTGTGGAATGTGTTGAAGCTATATAAATAAAGATTATTATTATTATTATTATTATTATTATTATTATTATTATTATTATTAATATTATACAGCAGTTACACACAGCAAATAAGATCATTATGCTGGATTTTGTATTAAATCACTAGTCGGACACATCCCAAGCCTCTAGGACTGTGTGATATATCGGGGAATGATGCGTGCAGAGCCCAGTAAGGTGGTCTTTTGCCTTTTGCAGCTGACAGATTGTTATTTTGTTGACTCCAATTGTTCTGAAGTGCTGGCCAAGGTATTTAGGCACAGCACCCAGTGTGCCGATTACCACTGGGACCACCTTCATTGGCTTGTGCCAGAGACTTTGCAGTTCGATCTTTAAGACCTCATATTGTGTAAGCTTTTCCAATTGCTTCTCCTCAATCCTGCTATCTCCTGGTATTGCCACTCTGACGATCCACACTACCTTTTTTCTTACAATGGTAAGGTCCGGAGTATTGTGTTCCAAGACTTTATCAGTCTGAATTCAGAAGTCCCATATTAGTTTTGCATGTTCATTTTCAATAACCTTTTCTGGTTTATGATCCCACCAGTTCTTTGTGACAGGATGATGGTAACAAGTTCCAGTGAATCATCTGAGCGGCTGTATTCTGCCTTTGCTTGTAGTCTGCACGACCTTGCAGCAGCTCAGTATATGATCCATTGTTTCATCTACTTCATTGCACAGTCGACATTTGGAGTCTGTAGTTGATTTCTCAATTCTGGCTTTAATTGCAGTGGTGCGAATTGCGCTTGCTCTTGGGCTACTAGAATTAAGCTCTCTGTGTCCTTTTTTAATGTTCCATTAGTAAGCCACAACCAGGTCTTTTCCTTATCGACTTTACCCTTGATTTTTTCTACGAATTGTACATGCAGAGATTCATTTTGCCAGTTTTCTCTTCTTTATTTGGAAGTGCACTGAGATACAGGCTGATTTGCTGCTAAGGGAAAAAAAGAAAAAGAAAAAAACCTCTTTATATCTGATTCTCTAGCGAGTGTGACCGCGAGCTTTGTGTGACAGAGCGCAAGTGCGACAGAAGTAAGTGTGTGACTTGTGATTCAGTGAGGAGGTGTTTGGGAATCCTGCAACAAATACCTGTGTGAATTGCTGACTGTTTTTTTTTTTTTTTACCTTTTTAATTTTATTGGGCTTTCTTAACTTTCTTTTCTCTCTACAAGTTTATAGACTCCTATTTTACTACCTGTAAGTTAAAGGATTAACTACTTGCACTTAAAACCTGTGGTGTAGCTATACTTACAAGGGGTTAATTAAGGGTGGGGGTGCATAATTAAGGGTTTATAAGAAGCAGCTGGTTGGGGCTTCCAGTCCTTTGGAAGTGCACTGAGATACAGGCTGATTTGCTGCTAAGGGAAAAAAAGAAAAAAAAAAAAACCTCTTTATATCTGATTCTCTAGCGAGTGTGACCGCGAGCTTTGTGTGACAGAGCGCAAGTGCGACAGAAGTAAGTGTGTGACTTGTGATTCAGTGACTTTGGATTAAGGGAGTTTGGAAGAGAGGACTTACTGAATTGCTGGTTGTATTTTATTAATACTTTGCATTTCTTTTTACTTATCATTTCTGTCTGGTGCAATCCCCATTAGGAAATGAGCTCCATGATTGGCAATGCCATCCAGTGTACATCTTGCCACATGTATGCATTCCTTGACCAGCCGGCCGAGGGTGCATACTGCTGTGTGAGATGTGAGTACGTTGTGCATTTGGAAGCCCAGATACTGGATCTAAATGAACGACTGACAACGCTGAGATCCATAGACAATATGGAAAGGAGTCTGCTGCTCACTGAACAGCTGCTCAATGGGATAGATGTGGGGGAGGATGGTACTATGGAGCCTCAGGACCATGAGGTAGCTAGCTGGGTGACAGTTAGAAGGCGGGGTAGAGGGAAGGGTGCCAGGGAGGCTAGCCCTGATCTGGCACACCCCAATAAATTTGCTATGTTGGCAGATGAGGGGGGTGTGAGTTCAGGGATAGCACTGCTGCAGCAGGGCATGACCTCTGAAAGCCAGAGGAGTGTCTGCTCCAGTAAGGGGGAAAACAGGAGAGTAGGGCAGGCCAGACAGGTGCTGGTAGTGGGGGACTCAATTATTAGGGGAATAGATAGGGCAATCTGTCACAAAGACAGGGATCGTCGAACAGTGTGCTGCCTACCTGGCGCTCGAGTCCGGCACATCGCTGATCGGGTTGACAGATTACTGGGAGGGGCTGGTGAGGACCCAGCGGTCATAGTGCACATTGGCACAAATGACAAAGTTAGAGGCAGGTGGAAGGTCCTTAAAGATGATTTCAGGGAATTAGGCTGCAAGCTTAAGGCAAGGACCTCCAAGGTAGTATTCTCTGAAATACTGCCTGTACCACGTGCCACACCAGAGAGGCAACGGGAGATTAGGGAGATAAATAAGTGGCTCAGGAATTGGTGTAGGAAGGAGGGGTTTGGGTTCCTGGAGAACTGGGCCGACTTCTCTGTTGGCTACAGGTTCTATGCTAGGGACGGGCTGCACCTCAATGGGGAGGGTGCAGCTGTGCTGGGGGAGAAAATGGCTAGAAGGTTGGAGGAGTGTTTAAACTAGGGATTGGGGGGGAGGGTATTCATTGTATAGGAGGGGAAGATAGTGTAAACAGTAACCTGGGCACGAGTAATAAAATTGGGGGTGGCATGGGGGGTGGGGTTAGAACAGTCAATCTAGTAGGAAGGAATAGAGGTAAAGAGAGATGCATAAAGTGCATGTTCACTAATGCCAGAAGCCTCACCAACAAAATGGAGGAATTAGAATTGATTTTGTTGGAAAATAATTATGACATGGTGGGGATTTCGGAGACTTGGCTGGACAAGAGCCATGACTGGGCTGTTAATTTACAGGGCTATTGTCTGTTCAGAAATGACCGTACAAATAGGCGAGGAGGAGGTGTATGTTTATACGTAAAATCATCCTTAAAACCCATCCTGCGTGATAATATAGGTGAATCTAATGGAAATGTAGAGTCTCTGTGGGTGGAGATAAGGGGAGGGGGAAAAAATTATAAATTACTGATAGGGGTTTGTTATAAGTCCCCAACAATAATGGAAGTGGAGGAGAATATCCTCATAAAGCAAATAGATGAAGCAGCGACTCAGGGAGAAGTCATTATTATGGGGGACTTCAACTACCCTGAAATACATTGGGGATCAGAAACCTGCAGTTCCAGCAAAGGTAATAAGTTTTTGAAAACTATAAGAGACAATTACCTTTCACAACTGGTTCAGGACCCAACAAGAAGGGGGGCACTGCTGGACCTAATATTAACCAACAGGCCAGACCGCATATCAAATATACGGGTTGGAGGTCACTTGGGTAATAGTGATCATAACTTAATAAGCTTTCAAGTATCCTTTACTAAGACGTGTAGTAGAGGGGCCACAAGGACACTAAACTTTAGGAAGGCAAATTTCCAACGGTTGAGAGATGATCTTAGTGCAATAAACTGGGACGATGTCCTGAGACATAAAAGTACACAACACAAATGGGAGATGTTTGTTAGCATCCTGAATAGGACCTGTGCACAATATATACCCTATGGGAATAAGCATGCTAGAAATAGGAGGAAACCACTATGGCTAAATAAAGCGGTAAGAAGTGCAATATGTGACAAAAAGAAAGCATTTAGGGAATTAAAGCAAGTAGGTAGTGATGAAGCATTAAATAAATACAGAAAATTAAATAACATTTGTAAAAAGCAAATCAAGGCAGCAAAGATTGAGACAGAGAGACTCATTGCCAGAGAAAGTAAAAAGAATCCCAAAATATTTTTTAACTACATAAATAGTAAGAAACTAAAAAATGATGGTGTTGGCCCCTTTAAAAATAGTCTGGGTGAAATGGTGGATGAGGATGAGGAAAAAGCAAATATGCTAAATGACTTTTTTTCAACAGTATTTACACAAGAAAATCCCATGACAGACAATATGATCAGTGATAACAAAAATTCTCAATTAAACGTCACCTGCTTAACCCAAGAGGAAGTACGGCATCGTCTAAAAATCACTAAAATTGACAAATCCCTGGGCCCAGATGGGATACACCCCAGAGTGCTGCAGGAATTAAGTACTGTCATAGATAGACCATTATTTTTAATATTTAAAGATTCCATAATAACAGGGTCTGTACCACAGGACTGGCGTATAGCAAATGTGGTGCCAATATTCAAAAAGGGGACAAAAACTGAACTTGGAAATTATAGGCCAGTAAGCTTAACCTCTACTGTGGGTAAAATCCTAGAGGGTTTTCTAAGAGATGCTATACTGGAGTATCTGAAGAAAAATAACCTCATGACCCATTATCAACATGGTTTTACGAGGGACCGTTCCTGTCAAACTAATCTAATAAGCTTCTATGAAGAAGTAAGTTCTGGACTGGACCAAGGAAATGCAGTGGATGTGGTGTATATGGACTTTTCAAAAGCTTTTGATACGGTGCCACACAAAAGGTTGATACATAAAATGAGGGCAATGGGGATAGGGGAAAATATGTGTAAGTGGGTTAAGAACTGGCTTAGTGATAGGAAACAAAGGGTGGTTATTAATGGAACACACTCAGAATGGGTCACAGTTAACAGTGGGGTACCACAGGGGTCAGTGTTGGGCCCGCTTCTATTTAATATATTTATTAATGACCTTGTAGGGGGCATACAGAGTAGAATCTCAATATTTGCAGATGACACTAAACTCTGCAGGGTAATCAATACAGAGGAGGACAATTTTATATTACAGGAGGATTTATGTAAACTAGAAGCTTGGGCTGCTAAATGGCAAATGCGCTTTAATGGGGATAAATGTAAAGTCATGCACTTGGGCAGAGGAAACAAAAGGTATAATTATGTGCTTAATTGTAAAACACTGGGCAAAACTGTCACTGAAAAAGACCTGGGTGTATGGGTAGATGACAAACTCACATTTAGTGGCCAGTGTCAGGCAGCTGCTGCAAAGGCAAATAAAATAATGGGATGTATTAAAAGAGGCATAGATGCTCATGAGGAGAACATAATTTTACCTCTATACAAGTCACTAGTGCGACCACACTTAGAATACTGTGTACAATTCTGGTCTCCGGTGTATAAGAAAGACATAGCTGAACTAGAGCGGGTCCAGAGAAGAGCGACAAAAGTTATTAGAGGACTAAGGGGTCTGCAATACCAAGACAGGTTATTAAACTTGGGGTTATTTAGCTTGGAAAAACGAAGGCTTAGGGGTGATCTTATAATAATGTATAAATATATGAGGGGGCAGTACAGAGACCTTTCTAATGATCTCTTTACTCTTAGGCCTGAGACTGGGACAAGGGGGCATCCTCTACGTCTGGAGGGAAGAAGGTTTAATCATAATCACAGACGTGGATTCTTTACTGTAAGAGCAGTGAGACTATGGAACTCTCTGCCACATGATGTTGTAATGAGTGACTCACTACTAACATTTAAGAAGGGCCTGGATGCCTTTCTTGAAAACTATAATATTACCAGTTATACATACTAGATTCTTTGATAGGGCGTTGATCCAGGGAATTAGTCTGATTGCCGTATCTGGAGTCAGGAAGGAATTTTTTCCCCAATGTGGAGATTAGTGTTGCCACATGGGTTTTTTTTTGCCTTCCTCTGGATCAACATGTTAGGCTATGGGTTGAACTAGATGGACTTAAAGTCTTCCTTCAACCTTAAAAACTATGTTACTATGTATTATTATTTTTATTAAAGACATTTCCTTTTTAGTGGACAAAAACAAATGAACAAATAGTATTTTGGTATTATGTGCATATGTCTGTTCTTTTTACAGTACTTTCATGAATCAAATGTAAAGTCTGTGGTTTATGGAGCCTACCCAGACCATGGGGTGTACTCTAAACAACTGGGTTGTGCTCTGAATAATCTGATTGAAAACCAGCCAGCTACAAAAATACTAACACGGTGTAAACCTGAACTGCATTTAATGTGGGCTTTTCTACATACACCATTGCAGCTATTTAAGTGATGAAGGGCCTTGTTAAAACAGTATACAGTAATTGCCAAAAAATTGATGACTCCTAAGTGCATATATTGAGCTTCAAATTATTTAACCAAACATATAATATCCTAAATCAATTAAGATGAAGTGCGTACATGAAATTGTAGTTTAATGGGCCAATTATCAGTGCTCTACCCATTCATTTAGACTCCTGCCCCACCCAGTAGCTATGACACACAAGGGCGCTTTCGAGAGGTCATGATGTGAGCACATTTTAGAATCTGTATTATGATAACAGCAGTGTCCAGATATCTAGTTCTAATTAACCACATCTATAATACCATAGGACTGTTCTGATCTAAGTCCAGTCTATGGCTATACTGACCATAAAACAGGAGCTAAAATGGACTTGTATGATAGCCCCGTGAGAGTGAGTAAAGTCGAATTTATCTTTTCAGGTTCTAGTACAAGGAGATAGCTTTTCAGTTTGTGATAAAGCTTCTTTTCTTTCCATTACAACTGTAACAAGATAAAAGATACACCTTTACTTTCAATGTAATATTGAGCACTGAAGCAGAGGTTATTAGGTAATACCTTCTGTTATAAGAAAAGGTTTAGGCGCACATTGAGTGACTTCCACACTATTAAACCTCACGACGCTTGTTTTATCAACAGTACAAATACACACTAACAACCAGTAGCTAATGAAATAATAAATCTTATGTCGAATTATGGCCATAGCCTAGAGATAGAGGTGAGCACAGACATATTGATCAATATATCATTTGTACATTTGCTGATGAGGATTTTGTTTTCTATCTTCTACAAGTTCTGATTGCAAAGAATTAAATATAACCATGTATAACATTACCTTCAGGCTTCTATACAATTTACACCCACTTTGGTTCTTTGTTGTTGTCGGTGTCTCCTTCTCACTTTCATTCCAATTTTGTAATTTCCTTTGTATCATCTTAGAGTTGTCTGACCAGCCATTTCCTTACTTCAGCTTTATTTCTGCTAAAATTATATTTAAAAAAATGGCCTACCTGACTCTTCCCAATTCTTCCTATACTGTAACAAATGGTGAATCTTACTGGTGTCATGGGTTCCTCTTCTGGCAAGGAAATAGGGGTACGACTGCTAGTAATGTCTGAGCTGTGAAGTCCTAGATGAAAGATCCATAACACTGTTTTCTTTGGCACAGATGAAATGGAACGGCTGCAACTCATTAGTCAATTAATGCCCCCACCAAAAGAAGAAGCCAGAAGACTGAGCATCATCAGTAATAATATACTGTAGAGGAGTGGTATGGATTCAGTAGGTTAGTGTATAATTAGGGTGCTTTTTAACACCACCGTGGGTTCGTGTTTAAAAATGTTTATACAGTATTTAGTGGCCAATCCGTTTAAAGGGAATCTGTCACTAGATATTTGCTATCTCATCTGATAGCAGTATAATATACAGAAAGAGACGATTCCAAAGGTCTATCACTTACTTTACAGGGTGCAGCCATTGTGACACCATCAGAGTTCATAAATATAGCTTGAAGCAAAGCTCAGAACGCTAACACTGGTCACACCACAAGTTTTTTGTGTACATTCTCTATTGAGAGTGTGTATCAGGATTCCTGCTCTTCAGATTACCTTTTGTGTCTCCTCACCTTTATCCAAGATGGGGTCTGCTACCTCGTTTCTGTCCATGTGTTCCTGCTTTCCTGCCTGTATATGCTCCAGTCCATCTTCCAGGACTTGAGTATTTTCCTTTAATCTCTGGCTCCTTTGTGCATTTTAAGTTTCCAGGGTTGGACCTATCATGAGGCCTCCTGAGTAGGCAGAGGGTGGCATCGGCAGGAGGTCCAGTGTTTTTGCGGGTTCCCCACAAACGCCGCTCCCGCTCCTATAGTGTTAATCCCAGGCCAGCCACTCTGTCTGCCACTCTGCAGATAAGCACGGCAGGGAATGATCATCACTGATCGCCCCATTGTGCCGAGTCATGCAGAGAGGCAGACAGATCCTGGGGACACTGGAGCTGCGAGGAGAGAGGATTGAGGACCGAGGAGAAAGGTGAGTATTTAATTTTTTTTTTAAATCAGTGAGCTGATAGGAGATAATGTGGGGTGTGCATTATAGGATATGGAGCCCTATGGATGTCGTGCATTATAGAATATGGAACCCTATGGATGGGGTACATTATAGGATATGGAGCACTATGGATGGGGTGACTTATATGGTATGGAGCTCTGTGGATGGGGTGCATTGTATGATAGGGGAGTCCTATGGAGGGGTGAATTATATGATATGGAGCCATGTGGATAGGGTACATTGTATGATATGGGAGCCCTATGGATGGGGTGCATTGTATGATATGGGAGCCCTATGGATGGGGTGCATTCTATGATATGGAGCCCTATGAATGGCGTCCATTGTATGATTTGGGAGCCCTGTGGATGTGGTGCATTGTATGATATGGGAGCCCTGTGGTTGGGATGATTGTATGATATGGGAGCCCTATGGATGCAGTGCATTGTATGATATGGGAGCCCTATGGATGGGGTGCATTGTATAATATGGAGCCTTGTGGATGGGGTGCTTTGTATGATATGGGAGCCCTGTGGATGGGGTGCATTGTATGATATGGGAGCCCTATGGATGGGGTACATTGTATGATATGGGAGCCCTAAGGATGGGGTGCATTGTATGATATGGAAGCCCTATGGCTAGGTTTCATTGTATAATATGGAGCCTACGGAGGGGTGTATTGTACACTTGGAGGTCTCTGAGGGAGCCTTTATACTTTATGGAGGACTATTTGAGGGCTGTGTTGGGGGTATCTATACAGTGTGAAGGGCTGTATGTCCCATTATACAGTATGTAGGACCACTACACTACATGGAGGGCTGTGTGGGGGTCACAGTTGGGGATCATAATCTGCCGGGGTAGTTGAAGGGGATACAGTAGGGTCATCATACTGTGCATGTGGAAGGTACTGTGGGGATCATACACTGTTTGGGGGGCACTTTTGTTGGCATCATACTTTATGGGGGCAATGAAGGGGAATCTAGGAGCTTCAATAGGAGGAAAATTACTTTATGTGGGCTGAAAAGTTGTTAGATATGTTCCTATGTGACCCAGCCAAATACTTTTATTTTGAGGGGGGGCAATTATAACTTCTACTATCACGGGGCCCCATGATTGCTAGGTACGCCCCTAGTGCAGGATGCATTGTCCCACTGATGCAGGACTGATTGGTCATTACTTACACACCACGTCCAATGCCGCCCCTTGTTACATACAGGCATTCCAACCATGTTTCTCCGGAGTGGCGTTTGGTCGGTGGTGCTCGTTTCCCTTACCGCTTCCACATCTCAACCCAATTGGAAGGCCCCTGCTATTGGCTCCGGACAGCCCTGTGTGCAGTACTTGTGATTGGCTAAGTGTTTTGTAAGGAGTCGTGGGCTGTTGGAGGAGATGCGCCATTTTACCAGTTTAGTGCAGTAGCGGCTTGTTGATGCTCAGACTGCAGGTTGCTCCATGTGGTGAGTGGACAGTGCTGCAAGGTGGGCATGTCTGACTAATTAGTGCCAGGCAGCGGCCATATTGGAGCTGCCCAGAGTTTTGCAAGCGTGTGCCAGAGATAATACAGTGTTGGTCAAAAGTATTGACACCCCTGAAATTCTGTCAGATAATACTCAGTTTCTTCCTGAAAATGATCGCAATCACAAATTCTTTGGTATTATTATCTTCATTTAATTTGTCTTCAATGAAAAAACACAAATTAGAATGAAGCAAAAAGCAAAACATTGATAATTTCACACAAAACTCCAAAAATGGGTCAGACAAAAGTATTGGCACCCTCAGCCTAATACTTGGTTGCACAACCTTTAGCCAAAATAACTGCGATCAACCGCTTCCGGTAAGCATCAATGAGTTTCTTACAATGCTCTGCTGGAATTTTAGACCATTCTTCTTTGGCAAACTGCTCCAGGTCCCTGATATTTGAAGGGTGCCTTCTCCAAACTGCCATTTTTAGATCTCTCCACAGGTGTTCTATGGGATTCAGGTCTGGACTCATTGCTGGCCACCTTAGAAGTCTCCAGTGCTTTCTCTCAAACCATTTTCTAGTGCTTTTTGAAGTGTGTTTTGGGTCATTGTCCTGCTGGAAGACCCATGACCTCTGACGGAGACGCAGCTTTCTCACACTGGACCCTACATTATGCTGCAAAATGTGTTGGTAGTCTTCAGACTTCATAATGCCATGCACACGGTCAAGCAGTCCAGTGCCAGAGGCAGCAAAGCAACCCCAAAACATCAGGGAACCTCCGCCATGTTTGACTGTAGGGACCGTGTTCTTTTCTTTGAATGCCTCTTTTTTTTCTCCTGTAAACTCTATGTTGATGCCTTTGCCCAAAAAGCTCTACTTTTGTCTCATCTGACCAGAGCACATTCTTCCAAAACGTTGTAGGCTTTCTCAGGTAAGTTTTGGCAAACTCCAGCCTGGCTTTTTTATGTCTCGGGGTAAGAAGTGGGGACTTCCTGGGTCTCCTACCATGCAGTCCCTTTTCATTCAGACGCCGATGGATAGTACGGGTTGGCACTGTTGTACCCTCGGACTGCAGGACAGCTTGAACTTGTTTGGATGTTAGTCGAGGTTCTTTATCCACCATCCGCACAATCTTGCGTTGAAATCTCTCGTCAATTTTTCTTTTCCGTCCACATCTAGGGAGGTTAGCCACAGTGCCATGGGCTTTAAACTTTTTGATGACACTGTGCACGGTAGACACAGGAACATGCTGTTAATTACACAAATTAGAGAAGCATCACATGATTTTTCTAAGGGTGCCAATACTTTTGTCCACCCCCTTTTTTATGTTTGGTGTGGAACTATATCCAATTTGGCTTTAGGACAATTCTTTTTGTGTTTTTTATATTGAAGACAAATTAAATGAAGATAATAATACCAAAGAATTTGTGATTGCAATCATTTTCAGGAAGAAACTGAGTATTATCTGACAGAACTGCAGGGGTATCAATACTTTTGGCCATGACTGTAGGTTGTCAATCAGTGCTGCCTCTTTTGCTATAAGGATACAGGACTGTGTCTGCCTACAAGACAACAGCTCTGCAGCCATCATTGTTTGTCTGTATGCTTGTGCCATCCTGCCATTGCCATTAATGATCCTTGTAGTGGATTCTTCTATGTGGCTGTTGTATGGGCGTGTGATAGTGCTGACATCTTGTGTTTGAGGGGCGCCATTTTGAAGTTCACCTCAGGCAGCAAAGAGGCTAGGTTCACCCCTGAAAGTGTACACAGGGTGGTATAGCGAATAGGGAATCAGGAGGTGGTAAGGAGAGCAAAGGTGAAATGGGGAACTAGTCTGACCCTAACTGGTGGTCCCTGGCTCACATTTTTCCTGGAGTTACCTCTGAAGGTGATGATGTCCAGGTCTCCACCCTTGTCCTTTGCTCCTGAATGGCCCTAGGCTAAAAGTCTCTACCTCCACCAACAACTCCAATGGAAGGGGTTAGTAGCAATAGCACAGCATAGCATGTTATCACTGCATAGGGTCCAAGTAGAGAAAACTTTATCTGCAACACCCGGTGGACAGAAGTGGAATTACTTCAAGACTGAGGGAGTGGAGATCTGAATGCTCTTACACACCCCTCTACCTCCACCTGAATATTATG
>JARQOC010003178.1:0-18443 GCA_033576535.1 Allobates femoralis | reverse complement strand
CATCTTCCAACAAGACAACGACCCAAAGCACACAGCCAAGAAAACCAAGGCCTGGTTCAAGAGGGAAAAAATCAAGGTGATGGAGTGGCCTAGTCAGTCTCCTGACCTTAACCCAATTGAAAACTTGTGGAAGGAGCTCAAGATTAAAGTCCACATGAGACACCCAAAGAACCTAGATAACTTGGAGAAGATCTGCATGGAGGAGTGGGCCAAGATAACTCCAGAGACCTGTGCCGGCCTGATCAGGTCTTATAAAAGACGATTATTAGCTGTAATTGCAAACAAGGGTTATTCCACAAAATATTAAACCTAGGGGTTTAATAATAATAGACCCACACTTTTATGTTTAAAATTTATTAAAATTCAACTGGGCAACATAACTTTTTGGTTTGTAAGATTTATGCTTCTGTTAATAAATCCTACTCTCGTTTGCAGTTTGAAGGCTCTAACTTATTTGCATCTTATCAAACCACCTAAATCAGCAGGGGGTTGAAGACTACTTGTAGGCACTGTATATAGGCTGCAGTCCATGGATATTTTATGATGGACTGGGTGTGTGGATGTGTATGAGGCAGTGTTCCATAAGGTGGGAAGAATGTCTCTGGTGTTCCATAAGGTGGGGACACATACTATGGAGAATGTCTCTGGTGTTCAATAAGGTGGGGACACGTACTATGGAGAATGTCTCTGGTGTTCCATAAGGTGGGGACACGTACTATGGAGAATGTCTTTGGTGTTCCATAAGGTGGGGACACGTACTATGGAGAATGTCTTTGGTGTTCCATAAGGTGGGGACACGTACTATGGAGAATGTCTCTGGTGTTCCATAAGGTGGGGACACGTACTATGGAGAATGTCTCTGGTGTTCCATAAGGTGGGGACACATACTATGGAGAATGTCTCTGGTGTTCAATAAGGTGGGGACACGTACTATGGAGAATGTCTCTGGTGTTCCATAAGGTGGGGACACGTACTATGGAGAATGTCTTTGGTGTTCCATAAGGTGGGGACACGTACTATGGAGAATGTCTTTGGTGTTCCATAAGGTGGGGACACGTGAAGTCCATGGATATTAGGATGGACTGTATGGCTATGTGTGCATGAGTGAGACTGGGTATGTCTCAAAGGCCAGGCGGCCATTAGGACCAAAGGTCCCGGTGATAAGTGTGCATCTAATGGTTTGTGTTAAATTGCCATTTATGATGTATAAACGGGTGACTGATAATGGTTTATGTAAAAGTGCCATGTATGATGTATCCAAGTGTGAATAATGCCAGGCGGGCATAGCCACCACTGGGGACAGACTGTAAGGAATATAATGTTCTTGTTTATGTATTATATGCAAATATAAAGTGTAGATAATGCCAGGTGGGCATAACCACCATTACAACCAGACCGGGTCTATAAGGGTCGCCTTAAGATTCTGCTGATGTGATAAATATAAATACTGTCTTGTAGGTTGTACAGAGTGTAGATAAGGCTAGGTGGCCGGGACCACCAGAGGAGCTACGGTTAGTGCTCATGATAGTCTATGTAGCTGATAGATAGTGCTCTAGTGTATATAATATATGTCATGTGAATTGTGAATGTCCTGTAATGTGATTATGTGAGTAGAGTATTATATGTGAAAGGTAATGTGCATTGTAGGTTATAAGCAGCTTATGATAGTGTGATAAACTGCTATATTGTGTTATTTTGAAAAAAACACGGTTGTTGGTGTCATACTGTGGCCAAATGAGTCCCCTAGGCGAGCGCTACCTCACAGGCAGGAGACCCAGGAGGACCCCATTGCTCACACATATCCATAAAGCTAGACTGCAGTTTGCCAAAATGTACTTGAGTAAGCCAAAATCTTGGGAAAGCATCTTCTAGTCAGATAAGATCAATAAAGAGTTTTTCCATAAGTCACATAATTCTGCTATATAACGGAAATGGAATACACAGAAAACAATACAGTATGTATAGTTAAATATGGTGGAGGTTCAAAGATGTTTGGGGGTTGTTTTGCTACATCAGGCACTGGGTGCCTCGACTGTGTGCAAGGTATCATGAAATTTGAAGATTACTAAAGAATTTTGGATCACAATGTAGTTCTCATGCCCGTAGGTTTGGCCTCCACTGGACAGGGAGACCGATGCGCACCATGCGGCTCAGTACGCTTCACCTGCTCTGCCCATCCTCTGACCTTGCTTCCCTCTTAGTAGATAGAAACCAGCTCACCCTTTTAGTTCAGTGGAAGGTGCATGAAAAATCCTCTGGCACTCCAAATATAAATAGAAAAAAATTATTTTCCAGCTCCAGTTGTTCCAGTATAATATTTTTCCGGCTTTATTAAATAAGTAAAAAGCGAACAAAATAAACAGGCAAGCATATCATGCTGCTGCAATTGAGCAGCCATAGACCAGAGTGCTACGCATTTCGAATGTACAGATATTGTTGCGTCCTTTTTCCAGATGAAAAAAAAGCTGGAACATTTTTATACCAGAACAACTGGAGCTGGAAAATATTTTTTTCTATTTATACTTCCCTCTTTCACCCTGCCAGTTGTCCCACGCGGCCATCTGTCTCCTTCTCTTCTTAGAGCCTGCATCCTATGAGCAGGTCTTCAGGGAGCATACTTAGCTTGCCGCACTCTGTTAATATTTAAATGGCCAGTATACCTGTTTTCTGTTTGACCTGTCAGCTTAATTGCTGAGAGATCCAGGGTATATAAGGCACCTTCACCTCATGGGAGGTGCCTGGGCAATGTGTTCATACCTTTGGAACATTGCAAGTGTCCAGTGTTACATTTGCCTCTCCACAGAAACCTCTACTGGCTGTTTATGTCATCTCTGGATTCCTCAGCATATTCCGGATTCCACTATGGACTATACCAGTCTCTCCTGGATTGCATTCTCCGGATTCCACTACCAGTTGGATTAACCTATCTTGGATTGCGCAGAACTATTATGATACTTCTACAGACAGAGCCAGCTTACAATCTGTACAAGTCACCCTTCTGGTCCTGGATTCACGGCATTCATGGTCCTGGAGCTGTGCCAGGACAATCCCTGTATAGGGGTTACCTCGCTGGTTGCTCCTCTAGGCGAGTTCAGTGTCTCGATCCAGAGGGTCCTCTCACTTGGAAATTTTCCTCAGTGGACTTATCAAAGATCTCGTTTTATTTGAAGTCACTCTCCTGTGTCTTCCTATCTCAGGTGTTCAGCTGCCACAACCCTAGTGAGTCTACTTAACATACCCATGCCCCTCGATCATAACAGTAGTGCCCATTGTCAGAAAGTTTGTTTTGCATCCTAGGTGATGGGTCTTCCAACAGGACAATTACTCCAAACAAGCACAGGTCTTAATATCATTGAATACCTGTGAGATCTTCAACTTGCTGTTGGGAGAAGGCACCCTTCAAATATGGGAGACCTGGAGCAGTGTGCAAAAGATGGTGGTCCGAAATTCCAGTTGAGAGGTGTAAGAAGCTTGTTGATGGTTATTGCAAGTGATTGTAGTTATTTACTCCTAAAGGTGTGCAATTAAATATTAAATTAAAGTGGGCCAAAATTTTTGTCCGGCCCATTTTTGGAGTTTTGTTTGAAATTATGTACAAATTGCCTTTTTTCTTTTTTTTTTGTGTTGTTCCAATGCACACAAAGGAAATATGTATGTACAATACATAACAAAACATGTGTAATTGCAATAATTTCCTGGGAGAAACTTCATTTTCTGGAACAATTTCAACAGTGCCAGCACTTTCAACTATGGCTGTATATTATTATATATATTATCCTATTTTGCAGTGCAGACACTAACTGACAGTTGATGACAGCGCGGTGGCTATAGGAATTATGTGATTATCTATGAAGTCTCTCTAGCACAACACAGAGACAGAAACAAATGAATGTGGCTCTCACAACTGATATGAAACATCAAAACACCATAATTTGCTGAGCAAGAATAGAGAGCGATTTGGGCTAAATTCCTGTACATCACATATATCTTAAAACCCCATATACGGTAATTGATAATGTATTAGCACACTGAGTTGAAATGTTTGCTAAATCCTCAGATTATAAGGTTATATGGGATGATGGAATCTCCATGGCAACAACACATTTCCTATGTGCATGACAACGGAACTGTTTCAGTTACTAGTTACATTGATTAAATGTGGAACCTAAAAATACTCTAATATGTAAAGGAATGTCCAGCATTCATTGTCTCAATTGTGCCATTATATTTCCTTTATTCATTTCCAGCATCGATAAGAGGTTCGTAATTAACTCTGTAAAGACTGGATAATGAGTGACAAATACAATAACTGTCCTTCAGGGTTGTAGCCCTGGAAGAGACAATTATCTTCTACGCTATTAATGTTGCATTGCAATGTTTGAGACCATGCACCAGCATGGAAGATATTTTACATTTTTCTTCCCTGTAGCATAGATTGAATAAGTAGGTCATGTAAACTTCAAGTAGACCCACATACACATGAAATATATATTCAGTTGGCTGCATTTTATCAGTTCTGATGTATGCACATCTCCAGTATGTATGTAAACTGCTGGCAATGCAGCCATGCATTTTTTTTTTTGTGCAGAAAATCTCCTACGTTTACCTGTCCAAGCAAAGTGGGGGTGATTTCCTGAAAACGTATGCTCACTGTGCGTTTAAAGGGAATCTGTCAGCAAGTATTTGCTATGTAAGCTGAGGACAGCTTGCTGCAGGGGTTAAAAAACAAAAAGCTGCTGTGTATCTCTTATCAAGGTCTGTGCAATTGTTTATTTACATAATTTAAAGGCACTATTACCCTGTAATTTACATGACAAAACTATAAAGTCACGTGCATGGCAGTCCGACACACCCCTTCTTGTGATCGACACTTGCACAATCTCTATTGACAGCCAGGTGTGGGCAGGGACAGCAGCTCAGCTCTGCTATGTTCCTGAAACAAAATTGTTTGATTTTGTGATAACGGCTTCAGCCAATAATTTATGTAATACATCGTCGGATTCAGGATTTGTTTGCCTACATTATGTTGCTTTAAGATGAGATAGCAAAAACTTGCTGATAGATTGCCTTTAAAGATGCTGTTGAACTCTGTGTTTATAGTGCATTTTTTCTCTCTGTAGGTTTCTATAGGGAGCCTGAAAAAAATGCATTTGAAAAATGCAGTTGCAATATTCAAGCGCAGAATCAAAGATTTATTTACACTAAAAAACATACATTCAGAATGTTGCTTCAAGTTTGAACTAAAAACGCATCCAATAATGCGGTAAATGCATGAAAAACGCAACATACACATGAGATTGATATTGTGTACAGTCATGGCCACAAGTTTTGAGAATGACACCAAAATGATATTTTCACATGATCTGCTGCCCTCTGGTTTTTATTTGTGTTTGTCTGATGTTTATATCACATACAGAAATATAATTGCAATCACATTATGACACCAAAAGGTTATATTGACAGTTAGAATGAGTTAATGCAGCAAGTGAATATTTGCAGTGTTGACCCTTTTTCAGGACCTCTGCAATTCTCCCTGGCTGCTCTCAATCAACTTCTGGACCAAATCCTGACTGATAGCCGTCCATTCTTCCATTCTTCCATTCTTGCATAATCAATGCTTGCATTTTGGCAGAATTTGTTGGTTTGTCCACCCGTCTCTTGATGATTGACCACAAGTTCTCAATGGGATTAAGATCTGGGGAGTTTCCAGGCCATGGACCCAAAATCTCTATGTTTTGTTCCCTGAGCCATTTAGTTATCACCTTTGCTTTATGGCAAGGTGCTCCATCATGCTGGAAAAGGCATTTTTGGGCGCCAAACTGCTCTTGGACAGTCAGGAGAAGTTGCTCTTGGAGGACATTCTGGTACCATTCTTTATTCATGGCTGTGTTTTTAGGCAAGACTGTCAGTGAGCCGATTCCCTTGGCTGAGAAGCAACCCCACACATGAATGGTTTCAGGATGCTTTACAGTTGGCATGAGACAAGACTGGTGGTAGCGCTCACCTCTTCTTCTCCGAATAAGCTGTTTTCCAGATGTCCCAAACAATCGAAAAGGGGATTAATCAGAGAAAATGACTTTACTGCAGTCCTCAGCAGTCCACTCCCTGTACCTTTTGCAGAATATCAGTCGGTCCCTGATGTTTTTTCTGGAGAGAAGTGGCTTCTTTGCTGCCCTCCTTGAAACCAGGCCTTGCTCAAAGAGTCTCCGCCTCACAGTGCGTGCAGAAGCACTCACACCAGTCTGCTGCCATTCCTGAGCAAGCTCGGCACTGCAGGTAGTCCGATCCCACACCTGAAACAATTTTAAGATACAGTCCTGGCGCTTGCTGGTCTTTCTTGGGCGCCCTGGAGCCTTTTTGACAACAATGGAAGCTCTCTCCTTGAAGTTCTTGATGATGCGATAGATTGTTGACTGAGGTGCAATCTTTCTAGCTGCGATACTCTTCCCTGTTAGGCCATTTTTGTGCAGTGCAATGATGGCTGCACGTGTTTCTTTAGAGATAACCATGGTTAACTGAAGAGAAACAATGATACCAAGCACCAGCCTCCTTTTAAAGTGTCCAGTGGTGTCATTCTTACTTAATCATGACTGATTGATCGCCAGCCCTGTCCTCATAAACACCCACACCTGTGTTAATGGAACAATCACTAAAATGATGTTAGCTGCTCCTTTTAAGGCAGGACTGCAATGATGTCGAAATGTGTTTTGGGGGTTAAAGTTCATTTTCTAGGAAAATATTGACTTTGCAAATAATTGCTGTTAAGCTGATCACTCTTTATGACATTCTGGAGTATATGCAAATTGCCATTAGAAAAACTGAAGTAGTAGACTTTGTTAAAATTAATATTTGTATCATTCTCCAAACTTTTGGCCATGACTGTATTGTGTATTCTGGTGAAGACAGCTTCACTTAAATGTTTCATATCACCATACAAATTAAATATTAGGCAAAGATAACACAAGTCAACACAAAATGCAGCCATCTTTGAGCTGCTGCCCCCTGACTGCTGGGCCTCTTGCCGGTTTTGAAGAGATCTCCCATGAGTGATGCTGTGTGGAAGTTACATCACTTCCGGAGCAGTCCTCGCCCCTTGGTTATATATTTCTCTGCTATCTGAGCTCGGCCTCTCCCTGGAGGACCCGGACCTGCTGGGCAGCCAGACCGTGGACCCGCTTCAGCGTGGTGAGAGAGCGGCTCAGCAGGGAGGGTAGCACTTGGATTGCAGCATTTTTAGCTGCAGCGGCTCCTTCCCTGCTGAAGCTCAAGCATGATGGTCGGCAGTCGTTCACTTAGCAGAGCTACCCAACCGCCGAAGCTTTGAGCCTACCATTTAATTCAAATCGGAGTCAGTGCTGATACACTGTGTGCGCTCCGACAAAGGTAATACCCTTCCGCCCTTTTTGCATCTCGGCAGCGGTCAGATCCAAGGTCCTGTGACCTGCTAGTGTGGTGCCCTGCCATTACAGGTAGCCACAGAACCACCTAAAGCATGAAAGGATTTCCACAGTAGGTACCCTTACACATTCAACACCTTCCACCCCAGACCTGTAGGGGGAGCTCCACTTGCAGCCTTTAAGCAAGATCCCCTTTCCCAGTATTTACTGGTGCTAGAGGCAGAGTTAGGGAGTGCAGTTCCAGAGAGGACTGTGAAGAGTCAGTTAGTCCTTGCAGTACGGAGCAGTACTGTGAAGACGTCCTGATGTGTTGGAGCTGTGCTAGGCCCAAACCAGTAGACTAGCCTAGCCTGTGTGAGGGCCTGAGAGTGGGGTTGAAAGCAAGGCGTGAGGAAGCCAGAGTAAAGGAGCAGACTGGGGGCAGAGGAACCATACCTGTTCACCCCAGGAAGCAACCCAGACACCGGAGTCGACTCCAGTCTCCTAGTTATAAGAGAGAGCCAGCTCACAAGAGGAACATGTACATGTGCCAGAAATAGAGTATACTATAAAAAAGAGAAAATCTGGCACACCAAAAAGACAAAATAGTCATATAGCTTTTGTTGATGGCTTTTATTCGTGGAATCAATTCAATATTCTTTTTGTATATATATCTCAGTCATTCGTATAAACGTTTTCGGCTATTGCCTTCCTCAGACCCAAATAACTGATGATGTAAACAGAAAAAATCACAATGAATAACATATTTTCAATTTGAATCAACATGTTTTAACAGAAATTATCCACAAAATAGCCAAACAACCACTAGGAGGAGACAATCATGAATTAATCAAAGATACAGAAGGAAAAATAGGGGAAAAACTATATACAATAATGATACAACACAGAACAGAACTCCATCTTAGTGGAAAAAATGAAAAGAATCAGGATTATATATACCTGTATATCTCTTTTCCTTCTTGTATGTATTATATCTTCACATATGCAAAAAAATTCTTTGCACAAAAGTGTCTATGATAAAGAGAAATATCACAAAAAAACATGAGAAAGAAGTATAGCAAACTAACACCTCAAGAGAGCCAATCCAAACTAGGACTGTACATATATCCAATACTATTCAGTGAAAATCATACTACCATAATAAAACAAGAAAATGGGTTCTTCCTACTAAATGGAATAGTGCATATAAAGCCCATATAGAGCAATAGTGTTATGACATAAAGATGGCGTGCATGTGATGGACTAATGCATTACCTTGTATTAATAACCATGCAATATAATATTGAAAATAACCGTCATATACAGTGGAGACCCGTTGGAAATTCTCTAGATAAAAAGAAATCATTTAGTATACAGAATCCTTGTCATTCATACTTGACACAATATAGTCACAAAATCAGGTCCATACCTGCTATGTCGATTAACTAAGATTTCACTACCACAACATAAAGAGGAATCAATCATGAAGTAAATTCCAGGTGTTGGAACAAGTGCCCTAGCTAGACGGGGAGGAGACAGGGTTAAACGCTTAAAGGAGCGAGAATCATTTTGGATACACCGTCTCCAAACTCTTTTTCCCTTAGGTTTAAATAGAGAGTATGAGGTTTCATGACATGATTTTTCCTCACTTTATGTTATACTTTTTATTCTTTTCTCCATAAGACTACGGGCAGTATGGATGATTTATTGCGCAATATTTAGGCCTATTGGAGTTGCTCTAGTGCTTTTTATTATTTACTAGTAAAAAGGCCCGATGCAATTGCATCGGGAGCAGGGTGAAATGAATTGTGTGTATACAGGCGGGCCAGTGGGTAGCAGAGTATACAGGGGGCTCTGTGGGTAGCAGAGTATACAGGCGGGTCTGTGGGTAGCAGAGTATACAGACGGCTCTGAGGGTAGGAGATTATACAGGTGACTCTGTGGGTAGTAAAGTATACAGGCGGCTCTGTGGGTAGAAGAGTATACAGGTGGGTCTGTGGGTAGTGGAGTATACAGGCGTGTGTGGTGGTGGTGGCAGAGTATACAGGTGTGTGTGGTGGTGGCAGAGTATACAGGCGTCTGTGCTGGTGCGGCAGAGTATACAGGCGTGTGTGGTGGTGGCAGAGTGTACAGGCGTGTGTGGTGGTGGCAGAGTGTACAGGTGTGTGTGGTGGTGGCAGAGTGTACAGGCGTGTGTGGTGGTGGGAGAGTATACCGGCGTGTGTGGTGGTGGCGGCAGAGTGTACAGGCGTCTGTGCTGGTGGCGGCAGAGTATACAGGCATGTGTGGTGGTGGCAGAGTATACAGGCGTCTGTGCTGGTGGCGGCAGAGTATACAGGCATGTGTGGTGGTGGCAGAGTATACAGGCGTCTGTGCTGGTGGCGGCAGAGTATACAGGCGTCTGTGCTGGTGGCGGCAGAGTATACAGGCGTCTGTGCTGGTGGCGGCAGAGTATACAGGCAGGTGTGGTGGTGGCGGCAGAGTATACAGGCGTCTGTGGTGGTGGCAGAGTGTACAGGTGTGTGTGGTGGTGGCAGAGTGTACAGGTGTGTGGTGGTGGCAGAGTATACAGGCGTGTGTGGTGGTGGCGGCAGAGTGTACAGGCGTGTGTGGTGGTGGCGGCAGAGTGTACAGGCGTGTGTGGTGGTGGCGGCAGAGTGTACAGGCGTGTGTGGTGGTGGCAGAGTGTACAGGCGTGTGTGGTGGTGGCAGAGTGTACAGGCGTGTGTGGTGGTGGCAGAGTGTACAGGCGTGTGTGGTGGTGGCAGAGTGTACAGGCGTGTGTGGTGGTGGCAGAGTATACAGGCGTGTGTGGTGGTGGCGGCAGAGTGTACAGGCGTCTGTGCTGGTGGCAGAGTATAGAGGCGTGTGTGTGGTGGCGGCAGAGTGTACAGGCGTGTGTGGTGGTGGCGGCAGAGTGTACAGGCGTCTGTGCTGGTGGCGGCAGAGTATACAGGCATGTGTGGTGGGTGGCAGAGTATACAGGCGTCTGTGCTGGTGGCGGCAGAGTATACAGGCATGTGTGGTGGTGGCAGAGTATACAGGCGTCTGTGCTGTGGCGGCAGAGTATACAGGCGTCTGTGCTGGTGGCGGCAGAGTATACAGGCGTCTGTGCTGGTGGCGGCAGAGTATACAGGCAGGTGTGGTGGTGGCGGCAGAGTATACAGGCGTCTGTGGTGGTGGCAGAGTGTACAGGTTGTGTGGTGGTGCAGAGTATACAGGCTGTGTGGTGGTGGCGGCAGAGTGTACAGGCGTGTGTGGGTGGTGGCGGCAGAGTGTACAGGCTGGTGTGGTGGTGGCGGCAGAGTGTACAGGCGTGTGTGGTGTGGCAGAGTGTACAGGCGTGTGTGGTGGTGGCAGAGTGTACAGGCGTGTGTGGTGGTGGCAGAGTGTACAGGCGTGTGTGGTGGTGGCAGAGTGTACAGGCTGTGTGGTGGTGGCAGAGTGTACAGGCGTGTGTGGTGGTGGCAGAGTATACAGGCGTGTGTGGGTGGGTGGCGGCAGAGTGTACAGGCGTCTGTGCTGGTGGCAGAGTATAGAGGCGTGTGTGGTGGTGGCGGCAGAGTGTACAGGCGTGTGTGGTGGTGGCGCAGTGTAACAGAGTATACAGGCGTCTGTGCTGGTGGCGGCAGAGTATACAGGCGTTGTGTGGTGGCAGAGTATACAGCGGTTGTGCTGGTGGCGGCAGAGTATACAGGGTCTGTGTGGTGGCGGCAGAGTATACAGGCGTCGTGCTGGTGGGCAGAGTTACAGGCGTGTGTGGTGGTGGGCAGAGTATACAGGCGTCTGTGTGGTGGTGGCAGAGTGTACAGGGGTGTCGGGTGGTGGTGGCAGAGTATACAGGCGTGTGTGGTGGTCGGCAGAGTGTACAGGCGTGTGTGGTGGTGGCAGAGTGTACAGGGTGTGTGGTGGCGGCAGAGTTACAGGCGTGTGTGTGGTGCGCAGAGTGTACAGGCGTGTGTGGTGGGGCAGAGTGTACAGGGTGTGTGGTGGTGGCAGAGTGTACAGGCGTGTGTGTGGTAGGTGGCGGCAGAGTGTACAGGCGTGTGTGGTGGTGGCAGAGTGTACAGGCGTTGTGTGGTGGTGGCAGAGTGATACAGGCGTGTGTGGTGGGGCAGAGTGTACAGGCGTGTGTGTGGTGGCGGCAGAGTGTACAGGCTGTGGTGGCGGCAGAGTACGGCTGTGGTGTGGCAGAGTATACAGGCGTGTGTGGTGGCGGCAGAGTGTACAGGCGTGTGTGGTGGTGGCAGAGTGTACAGGCGTTGTGTGGTGGCGGCAGAGTGTACAGGCGTGTGTGGTGGTGCGCAGAGTGTACAGGCGTGTGTGTGGTGGCGGCAGAGTGTACAGGCGTGTGGTGGTGGCGGCAGAGTATACAGGCGTTGTGTGGTGGCGGCAGAGTGTATCAGGCTGTGTGGTGGTGGCAGAGTTACAGGCGTTGTGTGGTGGTGGCGGCAGAGTGTACAGGCGTTGTGTGGTGCGGCAGAGTTACAGGCGTTGTGTGGTGGCGGCAGAGTACAGGCGTGTGTGGTGTGGCGGCAGAGTGTACAGGCGTTGTGTGTGGTGGCAGAGTGTACAGGCGTGTGTGGTGGTGGCAGAGTATACAGGCGTGTGTGGTGGTGGCGGCAGAGTGGTACGGACGGTGTGTGTGTGGGGCAGAGTGTACAGGCGTGTGTGGTGGTGGCGGCAGAGTGTACAGGTGTGTGTGGTGGTGGCAGAGTGTACAGGCGTGTGTGGTGGTGGCAGAGTGTACAGGCGTGTGTGGTGGTGGCAGAGTGTACAGGCGTGTGTGGTGGTGGCAGAGTGTACAGGCGTGTGTGGTGGGGCAGAGTGTACAGGCGTGTGTGGTGGCGGCAGAGTGTACAGGCGTGTGTTGGTGGCGGCAGAGTGTACAGGTGTGTGTGGTGGCGGCAGAGTGTACAGGCGTGTGTGGTGGCGGCAGAGTGTACAGGCGTGTGTGGTGGTGGCAGAGTGTACAGGCGTGTGTGGTGGTGGCAGAGTGTACAGGCGTGTGTGGTGGTGGCAGAGTGTACAGGCGTGTGTGGTGGTGGCAGAGTGTACAGGCGTGTGTGGTGGTGGCAGAGTGTACAGGCGGTGTGTGGTGGCGGCAGAGTGTACAGGCGTGTGTGGTGGCGGCAGAGTGTACAGGCGTGTGTGGTGGCGGCAGAGTGTACAGGCGTGTGTGGTGGCGGCAGAGTGTACAGGCGTGTGTGGTGGCGGCAGAGTGTACAGGCGTGTGTGGTGGCGGCAGAGTGTACAGGCGTGTGTGGTGGCGGCAGAGTGTAAGGTGGGTGGGCGTGTGTGGTGGCGGTGGGGGGTTACAGGCGTGTGTGGTGGTGGCGGCAGAGTGTACAGGCGTGTGTGGTGGTGGCGGCAGAGTGTACAGGCGTGTGTGGTGGTGGCGGCAGAGTGTACAGGCGTGTGTGGTGGTGGCGGCAGAGTGTACAGGCGTGTGTGGTGGTGGCGGCAGAGTGTACAGGCGTGTGTGGTGGTGGCGGCAGAGTGTACAGGCGTGTGTGGTGGTGGCGGCAGAGTGTACAGGCGTGTGTGGTGGCAGAATGTACAGGCGTGTGTGTGGTGGCAGAGTATACAGGCGTGTGTGGTGGTGGAGTATACAGGCGTCTGTGGTGGTGGCAGAGTGTACAGGCGTGTGTGGTGGCAGAGTATACAGGCGTGTGTGGTGGTGGAGTATACAGGCGTCTGTGGTGGTGGCAGAGTGTACAGGCGTGTGTGGTGGTGGAGTATACAGGTGTCTGTGGTGCGCTCGTGCAAGGCAGGGGTTAAAAAAAATAAAAAAAGATTATGCTCACCTCACCCCGAGCCCCCGCCGTCTTCTGCCGTGTTCCGCCGTGTTCCGCTAGGCTCCCGGTGGCTGTGCAGGCTCCCGGTGCCTGAAGTGATCTTCTATCTACTGAGAGTGAAGGACCTGGGGTGATGTCAGAGTCACGTGACCCGCGATTTGCCTGGAGTAAGCTGGTGTCACGTGACTCTGACATCACCACAGGTCCTTCACTCTCAGTAGATAGAAGATCACTGCAGGCACCGGGAGCCTGCACAGCCACCGGGAGCCTAGCGGAACACGGCAGAAGACGGCGGGAGACAGCGCGGGCTCGGGTAGAGGTGAGGATTTTTTTTTTTTTTAGAGTAGTGCGGGTCTGCGGCTCGTGATGACGCTGCGCGTCATCACTCGCAGTCCCGCGCAAAGCATGTTGGGATTCGGCTACAACGCCCGAAATCCCAACTGCGGATTATATAAGTAGATGATTTATTTGTTGTGGTGCTTTAAGTATATGGTATACTTAGATTTAAGGTATTTTCTCATTAACTATTATATTTACACAATATTGACACATATAGTTCTAAGTATTAATCTGGCATGTTTTGCATTGAATATAATCTTCATTTTCTTATTATTCCCTCTTTTCTTCTTGTTTAGGCTTGAACAGGGTTTCCCTGACAACAAATAGCGCTTACAACAGGAAACACTACCATGACAAACGTTTCCTGTCTCTTTGTCATCTCAGCACATTTTATTAGTGCCGCGACGTCACTTCCGGTGACGTCACTATTGGTGACGTCACTTCCAGTCGCGTATGCGTTCCACAGCACGTTTTGCGGTCCAAATACCGGAAATAGGAAGTATTTGACCGCCCGGGCATTATAAAAGCCGGTTCCTTTTGCTGCTCTGTGCATTTCTGCCATGGCCCTGCAGTGAACAGCACCAGTGAGTAATAAGGAGCGTTTTAACTATGTTTTCACTTGTATTGAGTACTTTTGTCATACTTTATGTTATTTTACCGGGTTTCTGGTGATCCCTTGTATCTTGGGCTTTACTTTAAGGTATGCCATTTGCTAAGTAAATAAGTTGTTGCTGTCATGCAGTTTGGACCTGATGGCACTGTTGTTTTGCTTTCCAGCATTTACTTCATGATTGATTCCTCTTTATGTTGTGGTAGTGAAATCTTAGTTAATCGACATAGCAGGTATGGCCCTGATTTTGTGACTATATTGTGTCAAGTATGAATGACAAGGATTCTGTATACTAAATGATTTCTTTTTATCTAGAGAATTTCCAACGGGTCTCCACTGTATATGACGGTTATTTTCAATATTATATTGCATGGTTATTAATACAAGGTAATGCATTAGTCCATCACATGCACGCCATCTTTATGTCATAACACTATTGCTCTATATGGGCTTTATATGCACTATTCCGTTTAGTAGGAAGAACCCATTTTCTTGTTTTATTATGGTAGTATGATTTTCACTGAATAGTATTGGATATATGTACAGTCCTAGTTTGGATTGGCTCTCTTGAGGTGTTAGTTTGCTGTACTTTTTTCTCATGTTTTTTTGTGATATTTCTCTTTATCATAGACACTTTTGTGCAAAGAATTGTTTTGTATATGTGAAGATATAATACATACAAGAAGGAAAAGAGATATACAGGTATATATAATCCTGATTCTTTTACTTTTTCCACTAAGATGGAGTTCTGTTCTGTGTTGTATCATTATTGTATATAATTTTTCCCCCTATTTTTCCTTCTGTATCCTTGATTAATTCATGATTGTCTCCCCCTAGTGGTTGTTTGGCTATTTTGTGGATAATTTCTGTTAAAACATGTTGATTTAAATTGAAAATATGTTATTCATTGTGATTTTTTCTGTTTACATCATCAGTTATTTGTGTCTGAGGAAGGCAATAGCCGAAAACGTTTATACGAATGACTGAGATATATATACAAAAAGAATATTGAATTGACTCCAGTCTCCCGGACACCCGAAACGCAACCAATAGGGGAGCCAGGGACCGCAGAAAAAGCTATAGTGGTAGCCCACACAAAGGTTCTCGACACTACGATACGTGTGAGAGAGAGACACGGAGGAGGTCAGGCTTAGTTCTACACAGGTCAGGGGACTTCACCGAGGGAAAAAAGACAAGGAGGTGTGGCACCCCACTGGTCAGTGCGCCACAGTAGGGGTACTGCACCCATAACTGAGTGTGCGGTATTCCTGCCATTGGGGAGTGTAAAGGCAACTTGAGACTCTTATCCCAGCATCCCTACACCTAACATAGGGGACTAATTGGCCACCCGTTACCAGGATAACCGGTCTCGGTGGAGAAGTGTTATGGTAGAAGGAGCGGAAAAAACACACAGAGAGGAGTCTAGTCTGAGGGACAAAGCAAGGAACAAGTCCTAGAGGGACACCACAGGGAGGGCGCCCGAAAAGGAGCGGCGACCCAGACGAAAGGAGGAGACCCATTGCAGGCCTTATCCACGGTCCAGGGGAATCCTGGTCCACAACAGAGTACCAGCTCTGAGTCATGGTGCAGGCGAGTCTAACCCTGTGCCATCAATACCGGAGGGTCGCAGGTTTGCCCAGCAGCCCCGACCTCGTCCAGAACATGCAGCCCCACCAGGAGCACTAAACTGGGTTGAGCCCCTTAGAAAAGAAGGGTAATCTCGTAGCACCCAACGGGCCTGGTAGACAAGTAGGTTGTGCAAGACAGCGCAAGGATAGCGAGGAAGCACAAGACAGACAGCAAAGGACAGTGAAAGTAGCTGAAGGAGCACTCTGGGAGCCTCAAAGAGACTTTATCTTCACCAGTGACTACCCAACCAGCTACGCGCTAAAGACTGTGTAACTGTAACCTGAGTACCATCTTAACCAGTGACAAGTAAACACCCGTGCAGAGCAAGTACGACTCGAGTGTCTCATTTCCACTAGGCTGCAGAGCAGCTACGCTGACCATATCCAGCACTGCGTCAACAAGTGCTACCCGATCCTGCCCCGGGGACCCTGTTCCGCCTGCAGGGAGCATTAACAACTGGCTGCAATTCCATCGTCCCCAGCGGTCTGACAGTGGTGCTGGTGAACTCACCAGAACCTGCAGGTGGCGTCACAAGACTTTTATCATTTAACCCATTATTCAGCTGACCCCCAGGGCTACGGGCCCGGGTACCAGCCACCGAGACAGCACCCCATATCAACGCCCGGGTACCGAGTTTCCATAGACCCCTGGGCGGGTCAAAGGCCTTATCCAACACTCACTGTGGAAATCCAGAAGTGCATTACCGACCACCTGGAGCATACCCTGGACAGTGCCTGCTGTAACACCAGTAAAGGTACAGAAACAATTCCCAGTGTGTGTGTCCGTTTGTCCACCCCTGAACCTGTTCAGTCTAGGGACTGGAGCAGCAAGCCAGCCTCCTAACTGTCTCCCTGTTCAAATCCCCGACACTTCATCACTGCCTTGGGGACCCCCTCTGCCTGTGGGGAGCTGTACTACCCAAGCTGCCTGTCCATCATTCCCGGAGGTCTGTAGCAGCGCTGGTGCCTTTGCCAGAGTCCACAGGTGGCATCACGAGACTTTATTTTTCATTTTTATTATTTTTCCCTATTTACCCAAGTGACCCAGGGTTACGGGCCCGGGCACAGGCCACCGAGACATCCCCTTAGCACTAACGCCCGGGTACCGAGTTCCCAAAGACCCCTGGGTGGGTCACTAGCACCCTGGTTCTTATGTTACAGAGAGCCTGCAAGGGGGAATAGGGGCAATGGGTGGGGGCGCCCGAGGCAGCTTCTTCATCACAGGAGGTTTCCCTGCAAAGGGAAGGGGATCATAGTACCCACTGGGTAGCCCTTGGTAATAACTTGTATTGGTAAACCTATTAATTCACCGCCTGCGGGTAGTCTTTACCAGCATCTCCCCCTTGGATGTATGCCGGGCAGGTTCCATACGTGTTTATTTAACGGTTCGTTTTTATGCGCATGTGCATATGTTAGCATATATAAGTATTAGTATGTGTTGGGTTTTAGTTAAGCAGGTAGGTATATGGGCCATACGTATGTATGTACATGTCCATATTAGAAAAAAAAAAAGAAAGAAAAAGACATTTATAGAAGTTATGCTTACCTGGTATTCCGCACCAGTTGAGGCATCATGCGTGCAGCAGGAGGCACCCAGCTTGAGTTTCTGAATTATTTGTGTTTTATATGTATTTCTTAAAGTCCTCAAGCAGTCGGGTTGTAGAGTGTTTTTGCCATCAGTCATACAGCTACTCTATGCATGCCAGCATTCGAAGGTGCCAGTGTTCAAGGTGAACCTCGTCTACATAAGAGTCCGGGTTGGGAGGCATTTTAATACGTTTCTACGACAAAGAACTATTCTATCATTTAATTTCCCTGGCTCATCGCCAGGCCACTGTTCTCACTTGTTTTTCTCCATCACTTACCCATAGATTAATTGTGGCCTGTAGAACGGCTGCACGTAGTCAAGGCTAGTGATGGGCGAATCCTAAATTACTCGGAATCGCTTGACTCTAGCGAGTCCGAGCACAGGACTCGCTACTCGTTGCGAGTCTAGCGAGTCCAATGTTAATGAATGGGGAAGCGAGTAATAGCGAGTAGTGTGCGATTTACAAATCGCAGATGTGTCTCGGAAGCTTCAGCCTGAAGCAATCCTAGTTTTGTCATTTATTTGCATTGGACTCGTTTACTTTGTAAGTAATCGCTGGGAAACTCGCACAGATAAGAGAAGAGTCCTGTCTGCTCTGTGCAGCTCCAGGGTCCTAGAGCCCGCCTGCTGCCTGATGTAGCAGTGCTGAGATTGTTCTCAGTCTGCTCATTCCCTGTGTACAGACATGAATGTCTGTGCACAGAGATGATGTAGCAGTGCTGAGATTGTTCTCAGTCTGCTCATTCCCTGTGCATAGACATCTATATCTATACACAGGGGATGTAGCAGAGAGGATATCGCGTTTTGGACTGCGTCGGACGGAAGAGGATTTTTTTAATTAAAGATGGAGTCCCTAATGGCTTTTTTTTTTTATTTCTAATAAAAAAATTTCTCTGTGTTGTGTTTTTTTTAAAACAATTTAATAGAAATTCATGGCGGTCATGTCTAATATTGGTGTGACCGCCATAAATTTCGGGCTTAGGGCCAGCTGATAATACAAAGCTGGCCCTAACCTCTTTATTACCCAGCGTGCCACCGCTACCAGGGCCGCTGGAAGAGCGGGGTTCAGCGCCAGAGGATGGCGCTTCAATGAACGCGCCATCT
>JARQOC010003177.1:0-18443 GCA_033576535.1 Allobates femoralis | reverse complement strand
CTCCTCCCAGTTACCCCCGGGTGGCTCTTACTTCTTCTGTGAGACCCCCTAAGCGAGCTCGTGAGGCCTCTCCAGAGCTCCAAGCTCTCTCTGAGGAGGAGCGTTCCTCTGATGGTGAGGAAGATGATGGGGGTTCTACTCTCGGGTCTGTCTCTGAACCTCCAGATGGGGTGGAGGATCTGGTGTCCTCCATCAATGAGACATTACGTCTGGTCACTCCTCCTGAGGAGGTGACTGTTCACCCCAAGGAGGTCTATCAATGGCTGCGGCCGGAGGCGAGACCAAGTGGATCCTTTATGGACCACACTAATTTTGGAAGGGTGATTAGAGCACCCAGGTTACATCCTGGGCGGCGTTATGTCCGTAAACCTAAGGACCTTCGCTTTCCCTTTCCTCAGGAGGTGCTTCTGGAATGGTCACAGTCCCCTAAGGTGGACGCTTCCATGACTAGGATTGCTGCACGCTCCTTGTTTTCTGCCTCTGATAGCTCCTCATTGAAGGATGCTACTGATAGACAGGTCGAGCAACTCGCCAAGTCTTCCTATGAGGCTGTGGGGTCTTCATTTGCCCCTAATTTTGCCGCGGTCTGGACCCTACAAGCGATTACCTCCTGCTTGGATGGTATCTCTGATCTAGCTAGGGCCAGCCCAGAGGTCCTGGCACTCTCCGACAGGGCAAGAGCTTATGCGGATTACGCCAGGACGGCAACTTTGGAAACTGCCACTCGCTCGGCTGTGGCTTCGGCCAATGCTATAGCGATCCGCAGGTTGTTGTGGCTGCGTCTTTGGGACTCAGATGCCACGTCTAAGAAGATTTTGCAAAATCTTCCGTTCTCTGGTGACAGGCTCTTCGGCACCGAGCTGGACAAGCTGATAAAGGATTCTGCTGAGTCTAAGATCCCGCAGAATAAGCCTAAGCCACGGTATATACCGTGAAAAGGAACCCAAAACAGTGGTCCTTTCGCCCCAGCTCGCAGTCATCAGCGGCGTCCGCTCGCACGGACCGTGGGGGCAAGCCCTCCACTCAGTGGCGCAACAAAAGTCGCCAAAAGAAACCGGCAGGGGCTGCAGCTGCCACCCCTAAACCCGCTTCGGCATGACTCGCTCCTTCATCCTGTCTCCCCACAGGTGGGGGGCCGCCTGTCTCTTTTCCAGGACAGATGGCTTCTCCACGTCCAAGACCAGTGGGTCCGAGACGTAGTCTCAAAAGGCTACAGGATAGAGCTGACGTCACAGCCAGCACACCGATTCCATCGGTCTGTTCCCTCCCTAGACAAAGCTCAGGCTTTTCATCTGGTGTTGGAGGGACTCCGCAGAGACGGAGTGGTGGTCCCAGTACCCACGGGAGAGAGGTTCAGGGGTTTTTACTCCAACCTCTTTATGGTCCCAAAGAAGGACGGCTCCTTTCGTCCGGTTCTGGACCTCAAGTTGTTCAACCGCCACGTGTTGGTTCGGAAGTTTCGTATGGAATCCCTGCGCTCCGTGATCGCGGCTGTGTCACAGGGAGACTTCCTGGCGTCCATAGATATCCGAGACGCTTACCTTCACGTGCCCATTGCGCCAGCTCATCAGCGCTGGTTGAGATTCGCAGTGGGGGAAGAACACTTCCAATTTGTGGCACTGCCATTCGGGCTAGCCTCGGCACCGCGAGTGTTCACAAAGGTGATGGCCTCAATGATGGCTCTCCTGCATGTGCAGGGACACGCCGTCATTCCCTATTTGGACGACCTGCTGGTCAGGGCGCCATCGGAAGACCTTTGTCGGGTGAGCCTGGAGGTGACCATGAAGTCTCTGGAACAGTTCGGGTGGCTTCTCAACATTCCAAAGTCGACCCTGGTTCCGACCCAGTCTTTGACATATCTGGGCATGGACTTCCACACGGACTCAGCCCTGGTGTCCCTACCTCAAGCCAAACAGCTTGCGATCCAATCAGGAGTGCAGAATGTTCTCCTGTCACCACAATCATCCCTACGGGTGTTGATGAAGCTGGTGGGACGCATGGTAGCGGCGATAGAGGCGGTGCCTTTCGCACAGTTTCGCCTCCGTCCTCTCCAGTTGGAGATTCTTCGCCGATGGGACAAAAGGACGATTTCTCTGAATCGGCTGGTGACGCTGTCACAATCGACCAGGGACTCCCTACAGTGGTGGCTCCAGCCACATCATCTGTCACAGGGCCGGTCCTTTCTAAAACCGTCATGGTTAGTGGTGACCACCGACGCCAGTCTGCAGGGCTGGGGCGCGGTGTGTTCTTACACCACAGGGCTCAAGGTCTCTGGACCCAGGCGGAGTCGGCATTACAGATCAACGTGCTGGAGATCAAGGCGGTCTATCTGGCGCTCCTGGCGTTTCAGAAATTTCTGTCAGGACAACCCATTCGGGTTCAGTCCGACAACGCGACGGCCGTCGCCTACATAAATCATCAGGGAGGGACCAGAAGTGCTCAGGCCCTCGCCGAAGTCCACCGCATTCTAGCCTGGGTGGAGGAAAACGGCTGCCTGATCTCCGCAGTTCACATCCCAGGGGTCGAGAACTGGGAGGCCGACTACCTGAGCCGACAGGGGATGGACGCCGGAGAGTGGTCCCTGCATCCAGGCGTCTTCCGGGACATCTGCAGCAAATGGGGCACTCCGGACGTGGATCTGATGGCCTCACGGCTGAATCATCAGGTACCCCAATACATGGCACGATCGTGGGATCCTCAGTCTCTGGGGGCGGATGCCCTGATCCTGAGTTGGTCCAGCTTCCAGCTGCCATATGTGTTCCCGCCTCTCGCTCTGATTCCCAGGGTTCTGTGGAAAATCAGGACAGAATGCAGAGTAGCCATTCTAGTGGCTCCAGATTGGCCCCGGAGGTCCTGGTACCCGGACCTCTGGCAACTGTCAGGCGGACACCGGTGGGCTCTTCCAGAACGCGCAGATCTACTCGCGCAAGGGCCATTCTTCCACCTCAATTCCAGGGCCCTCAGATTGACTGCATGGCTCTTGAGGCCTGGCTGCTGACATCCAGGGGCTTCTCTCCTACGGTGGTTGCCACGATGAATCGGGCAAGGAAACCTGTCTCCAGGAAGATATCCACAGAACGTGGAAAATCTTTTTCTCCTGGTGTGCCTCTGGTGGACGCTCACCGTGGCCCCTGTCCATCCCGACATTGTTGGCCTTCCTACAGTCGGGTTTGGAGTTGGGATTATCCCTTGGCTCTCTGAAAGGTCAAGTATCAGCACTTTCAGTGCTGTTTGACAGGCGCTTGGCGCTCCTACCGAAGGTCCGCCAATTTCTGCAGGGGGTAGCTCGGGTGGTTCCGCCTTACAGGCGACCTCTGGACCCTTGGGACCTCAACATGGTCCTGGCGGCACTGCAGAAACCGCCGTTTGAGCCACTGAGAGACATCTCTCTCTCTCGTCTGTCCCAGAAGGTGGTTTTTCTGGTGGCAATTACGTCTCTGAGAAGGGTCTCAGAATTGGCTGCACTTTCGTGCAAGTCACCCTTTCTGGTGGTTCACCAAGACAAGGTGGTGTTGCGCCCGCGGCCTGAATTCTTGCCGAAGGTGGTTTCAACTTTCCACTTAAACCAGGAGATTGTTCTCCCATCATTTTGCCCCGCTCCCGTTCATCAGGTTGGGCGCGACCTCCATACTTTGGATCTCGTGAGAGCTGTACGCATTTATGTGTCCAGGACCGCCTCCTTTAGGAGTTCGGATTCTTTATTTGTCCTCACGATGGGTCGCTGTAAGGGGTCCGCGGCTTCGAAGTCGACCTTGGCCAGATGGATCAAGGCTCCCATTCAGGAGGCATACCGGTCTTCTGGTTTGCCTCTCCCGGTGGGTTTGAAGGCACACTCTACTAGAGCTGTAGGTGCCTCATGGGCCTTGCGACATCGAGCATCTGCTCTACAGGTGTGTCAGGCGGCCACCTGGTCCAGCCTGCACATTTTCTCAAAGCACTATATGGTGCATGCCCATGCCTCTGCGGACGCAAGTTTGGGCAGGCGGGTCCTCCAGGCGGCGGTTGCCCACCTTTAAGGGGGACCGTGTATTATCCGTCTTGTTGAGGAACTCTTCCCGCCCTGGGGTATTGCTTTAGGACATCCCCATTGTCTGGGTCTCCCATTATGATGACCAGAAAAAAGAGAATTTTGTTTACGTACCGTAAATTCTTTTTTCTTTAATCATCAATGGGAGACCCAGCACCCACCCAGTTGTTCCGTTGCATGTTTGCATTTGATCTGTTCTCTGTTGAGACAGTGTTTTTCCTGGGTTGTTCAAACCGTCTGTGCACGGTATTCTTCCCGATGTTTCGGGTGTGGTTCATTTTTCTCCTCGCAGCTTATGGACTAAACTGAGGATGTTTCCTACGGTGGGGGTTTATAAGCGGAGGAAGCGGTGTCTACAAACTTGTAGTACCTAGTGTGACCTCCGGAGGGCGGAGCCCTAAACCCCATTGTCTGGGTCTCCCATTGATGATTAAAGAAAAAAGAATTTACGGTACGTAAACAAAATTCTCTTTTTTTCGGACGAACAAAGTCCTTTTTGTAGACATTAAAGTCTTCTTAAAGCACATTATACCCGTTAGGGAACGGTCCTGCTCGTATCTTGTTCGTGACGCCAGATTTCTGACTCACCGCGGCCGGGACTCCGGTTTAGACATGCGTTCGCTTCCTCCTTCATGTCACGGATGGACCGCGCCTGCCGGCAGTGGGGCCCGATGGTGCAGAATAAAAGGTATAAGACGTCTTCAGTGGAACAGATTAAGGGGTTAATTTGTCATGACTCCACCTATGAGAGATTCAGTAACTTTACAGATGCTGCGTGGCCTCCGGGGGATGGAATGCAGCAAGATGGAACGCTCCACACAGGCTGAGCGGTGATCCCCGGAGCCATAAGCTCCATAAGATGTTCTGCAGCAGCTGCGGTTACCTTAATGCGGAGATGGACAGTTCTTAAGAAAGCACGGACACTGTAAGTCTCTGTAACGGGTAATTTACTGTAACCAGCAAGCAGTACATGGCATACAGTTAACGGGTAGTGGACCGGGTGAACTCAGCAGTGATAGGTGTCCCTCAGAGAGCCGCGGTGTTCCTCCATTCTAGTTAAGTTGTGTTGCCGTTGTCGCCCAGGAATACCAGATCGGGTACAGGGAGGCTGCTTCAATGCCCTATCCAAAGTGTACGTTATGGATGTTCTGGGGAGCCTTGGGTCCCTCAGTGGGTACACCGCTGGTTAGACGACTGGATTTGGCAGGTGGCGGGGTGCTCCTGTAAAGCGATCCTCCACTCTTCTGGTTCACATAGCAGAGGTGAACTGCTGCTAGCTTCGGTACCAGCAAACCGTTGGGCACGGGAGTTTTTGGAGACCCGTGTTTAACGCCCGATCCCAGTAGTTTAGGCCTCAGGTGAAGACACCCGACCTGTGACGGCCCGGGGGCCGTATGGAACTGTGCGGAGCCCCCGCTCCTACGTTGCAGAGCTGGAAATCTGCAGGGGTCTTCTAGGTTGCTGTTACACTCCCCGACTCTTCTAAGTGTATCTGTTTCTCCTACACACTACCCTTACACTCCGCCCACCAGGGCCTGATTGGCACTCTATGCTAGGTGATGCATGTAGGGTATGGATCGCTGAGTTAACCGTATGACTGCTGGGTCAGAAAATATTGCTGCTGCTGCCTTGGCTGCAATACCCTCCTGTGACGCACTCGTTGCGGGGCGCCACATGTGCCAGCAGGACAAGAGCCTGGAGCTGCTGCCAGGGACAGTGTGTGCCGGCAGGACAGGAGCCTGGAGCAGCTGCCAGGGCAGTGTGTGCCAGCAGGACAGGAGACTGGAGCAGCTGCCAGGGACAGTGTGTGTCAGCAGGACAGGAGCCTGGAGCAGCTGCCAGGAGCAGTGAGTGCCAGCAGGACAAGAGCCAGGAACTGCTGCCAGGGGCAGTGTGTGCCAGCAGGACAAGAGCATGGAGCTGCTGCCAGGGACAGTGTGTGCCAATGTGGTGCCCCTGCGACCAGGGCAGCCACAGGGTGAACTGCAGCCAGACAAGGTAAGACGGTTGACCATAGTGATGCGCCCCCAGGCTATGGGGGTGCTGTCTCTCTGGGGTATCACTTTAGTCGTGACCCGGTCCCGTGGCCTGGAATCAGTCCAATAAGGGGTTATTTACAAGGGATTTGTCGTGACGCCACCCGGGATATGTAGTTAGTAGAACCACCGCTGCCATATTCCTGCTGGGGATGGTGACTTGGGCAGCGTGGATGGTAAGCCCTCCTCGGGTAGGGCTGAGGGTCCCCATGGCAGGAGTAGTAGTGTTGGATGGGCCTGATGAGAGATTGTATGCGGTGCAGTTCACTTATTTCAAAGCTGCAGCTCTCCAGCCAGACTGCAGGGATGACTGTCTGTGGCTTCTCAGGCGGGACTTCTCTGCGACGGTGGAAGTAAACAGTCTCAGGCAGTGATGACCTTACTGGGTACTTTAGTTAAGTCTTTCACAGCACAACAGTTCACGCAGTTTACAAGTTACAGTTCTTTCAGCTCTTTCCAGTTACAGTTCTCACACTTTACATTGCTCTGGGTAACTCAAACTGTGCAGCTCAGGTAGCGTTTCTGTGTTGCTCCCTCAAAGTCCTTTCAGGCCCCTCTCTCAGTATTAACATAGTACCTCACCCACGGGTTTGGTCTGGTCATCGCGGACTCACAGGTGAATGTTTCCCTCACAGTCAGGTTCACCAGTCCTAGTATGACAACTGTTTTCTTAGACCGTGGTGGAAAGTTAGGCTGCAGCACAAAAAGTTTCTGCCCCCCACTGGTGTGTCTCGTGATTAGGGTATGGAATCCCAGCTCACTTATTCAGAGCCGGTTCTCTGGTTTTGGCCTGGCCCTCCAGTGTCCCAGATTCAGGTATTTGGGCACACCAGGATCCTTCTGTCAGTCACTGTTTCTAAGGGTGCCTCCGGCCAGCTAAGGTGTGTCCAGCTGCCGGGCCCTTGTCTTCCCACCTTCTCAGCTGTGGGATATCTTTTAGTCTCTTTCTCCTTCCCGTCACCTCCAGACTATGGAGTGGGCTTTCTCTCCTAGGGTCTGTGCCTCTCAGGATTCTGTGCCTCCAGGGAACCCAAAACCTCCTCGGAAGTCTCCCTCTCTATTCTGTTCTTCTTCTCCTATAAATCTTTCTAACTACCCCTTTGTGGTCCTGGGTTTTTATTGTGTTGGTCTCTCCACCCACTTTGTCAGTGTCCACCTACGTTCCACCCACTTTGCTACACTCGCGACCCCTTGCCCAACCTAGAGTCCTAGGCGTAGGGTCGGTGTTTGTGCGGTGTGGGTGTGATTTCAACCACCTTGATTACCTGGCTGCACTTCCCTCTTGTGGCCACCTGGTCGCAGGGGCGCCACATTCCCATGGAGCTAAACCAACGTGTCCGCACGTTGAGACCTTCTGTAAGCTCAAATTATTTTTTATGCAAATCACAACAATAACATTTTTAACATTTCTTCCCTTCCGGGAGGCACAATCTTGAACGTTGCATAATAAATTAACTATATACAGTTTCAACCAGGGTCTCTTCTTTGGCCGTAAGTGCTGCAGGCCTCCTGGCCCTCGGGTCACCACATAATGTGGCCAAGGTCTAACTCTCTGCAATTTGCACCTTACGCCACTCTCATCTACCCCCTTAGTCACACGGATATTTTACAGTGTCTTTTCAAGAGTCCTGTGGCGTAACAGCACCAGTCCATGGCTCTACTGCACATTATTTAAATACACTCTTCCTATAAAAGCTTTACTATAAAACCACTCAGTTCAGATCATTCAGAGTTCATGATCTCCTCAGTCTTTCAACATAATGCAAGCAAGAAAAAGGGGAATCTACACGCATTCAGGATAAGGATTGGGACACCAAGGTAAACATCACATTCTCACTTACTCAAAAGCTGTTATTGTTGTCCCGGGTACAACTACTCCTTCTTCTTTTCTTCCTCCTTTGGCATCTTCCATGGTAGAATCTCCTGTCGGGCATAGTCTCTGCGGTTTGCTGTTCTGAGGCCGCTGCATCTGTAGGATCCGGGTACGCATCTGATGCTGTTGCAGCTGTGGGCTCTCTCATGGACAGTCTCTTTACACGCATGCCATTCGGTCCTTGCTCTCCTGTTCTGTCACCAGCATCTTAGGATCTCCCTGCTCACCTCCTGCGTTGAGGGAGCTGAAATCAATGGCTCTGGCAGGCCTGGGCAACTCTCCTCCAAGGGCCCTCAGTAGGTTATCCATCCACATTGGCCCTGTGTACTCCCCTGCAGGCCGGGACTCTTGCCTGCGACCACCTGTCCGGGTGGCGCTCTCTCTATGGGACACTTGCTGCGCTCAACGCCTGGGTTCCTCCACCACTCCGCGCTGCTGTGGCCCGTCGGGATCAGCCTCAATATCCCCCTCCTAGTATCCATCTCCGGGTACTCCTCTGCTTCCGTCCAGAGGTCTACATATGGTAATGGCTCCTGCTCGCCACGTTGCTCATGCTCTCCTTCCTGTCCTGGGGTGTTGCCGATTCTTGCTGCACTGTCGGCCGCCACTCCCCCAGGTGGGGCTACATCAGGTTGGCATTGCGCTCCCCTGGAGCGAAGGATGGCAGGGGCAGGTGTGGCGCCCCGCAACGAGTGCGTCACAGGAGGGTATTGCAGCCATAAATGCAGCAGCAATATTCTCTGACCCAGCAGTTGTATGGTTAACTTAGAGATCCAAACCCTGCATGCATCACTTAACATAGAGGGCCAATGCAGGGTCCTGGTGGGCGGAGTGCAAGGGTAGTGTGTAGGAGACACAGACTTAAGTTAGTTAGTCTGCAGTCGAGTCAATAGTAGAGTCAGAAAGAGACTTGAACTTGGAGCGGGGCTCTGCACCGCTGTGCAGCCCTTGGGCCGTCACCGGTCGGGTTTAGCACCTGAGGCCCGAACAACCGGGATCGGGCATCACCAACCACGGGTTCCAAAAGACCCCCGTGCCCAACTCACAGCCGGTTCACTGGTACCGAAGCTGGCAGCAGTTCACCTCTGCTACGCGAACCAGAAGCGTGGAGGAGCAGCTTCACAGGAGCACCCCACCACCCGCCAAATTCCACTCGTCTAACCAGCGGTGTACCCACCGAGGGATCCAAGGCTCCCCAAAACATCCATAATGTACATCTTGGATAGGGATTGAAGCAGCCTCCCCGTACCCGACCTGGTATTCCTGGGCGACAATGGCAAATACTTAGCTAGAATGGAGGAACACTGCGGATCTCTGAGGGACACCATCACTGCTGAGTCCACCCGGTCCACTACCCGTAACTGTATGCCATGTACTGCCTGCTGGTTACAGTAAAGACCCGTTGCAGAGACTTTCAGTGTCTGTGCTTCCTTATGATTGCAGCCGTCCGCACACAAGGTAACCGCAGCTGCCGCACAACATCTTAAGCAGCTCCAGCCTCCGGGGATCACCGCTCAGCCTGTGGGGAGCGTTCCATCTTGCTGCTATCCATCCCCGGAGGTTCCGCAGCATCTGTAGGACTTACCGAACTACTCATAGGTGGCGTCACGAATAAATTAACTCCTTAATCTGTTCCTACAAGACGTCTTCAACTTTTTGATCTGCACTCGACCGGGCCCCACTACCGGCAGGCGCGGTCCACCCGTGACAAGGAGGAAGGAGCTACAGCCTGTCTAAACCGGAGTCCCCGTCCACAGTGAGTCAGAAAATGGCGTCACGAACAGGATACGAGCAGGCCCGTTATCACGGGTATAATGTGCTTTAAAATGACTTTATTATCTACAATTTGGACTTTGTTCATCCCGAAAAGAACTTTCCCGCCTTTTCACCGTGGGCCAAGATGGCGCCCAAGATGGCGTTTCCGCCATAAGGACCCGCCACTTGCAAGCCCAGGGGTGAGCCACCGCCCCTCTTCGTGGGAGGGCAAAAGGCAAAGGCGCCAAACTCTTTGTCCGCCCTGATTGCTCGAATCAACCATGGGGGCGGACCCCAAAGACTTTTCCCACAATTGGACTACAAAAGCCCAAAAGGAAATGGGAGTGTCAGAGACAGTTCTGCACCAGCTCTCTACCAGGACGGTTACCGGTTGCACGGGTGTGGTTCCCTCCAAAGACGACAATGGCCAGCACGAGACTCCAAGACTTGATGCGGGAGGTCGAGGCGAAGGCCAGAGCAGCCATAGGCCATCTGGGTCCCGTCCTTACCATTGACGGCAGCCCCGACTTCTGGCAGGAGGCTCTGCAAGACCTCCGTGTGAGGCTAATCGAGACTGTAGAATGGACGATCCGCAGCTGGAGCGCGACCCTAGGCAGAAGACTTCATCATGTGATGCAGCAGAGCCGACCGGGTACAGCTACTCCAGGACCAGACGACGTCGCCAGCTTCTCAACCGCCTCACCGTCGCCCACCACCTGTCCTGCTTCGTCGCCGGAGCCCATAGACTGCCTCATTCCAGTGGAGGCCCCAGCTCAGCCCGTTCCAGCGATTGGAACTGCAGCCGACCCCGTTCTTGAGCCGGAGCTTACAACACGCTCCACCGAAGAACTTGACCTTTACCAGGTTCCCCCTGAGGAACCCGTCAACAGTTGTACCAACCAAGAGACTGTTGCATGTTTCATCCCCGTACCGGAGACCTCCTTCGCAACTGCCGAAGCCTACCTGGTAACTGGGATTGAGACACCTCTACCTGCAGAAACAGAAGAAGAGGCAGGCAGCCTGGAAGCCCTGCAGGACGTCCCTGAGGAAGGATCCACAGCACCACCGCCCTGTTGTACGGAAGACGCAGTTCCAGCGCCTCCAGCAACCGAGCAGCCTGATGTGTTCATCGAGGAAGAGGTCGAGGACGATGACGACAAGACCCGTAGTAATCCTGAGGATCTCGACACCGGGTTCGCTTGGGGAGACACCGAGGAGCTTCCAACCGAACATACAACTCGGGTGCACTGGTCGGGTGCATCAGCGACACCTTCCCCCGTGCCGTTCCACCGGGTGCGATCCAGACTGCCCGCCAAGCTCAAGCTTCCTACCAAACCACCAGCTCCACCGTTCATCTTCGCACCCTGAGCCGTACCGACGGAGATGTACGTCAGCGTCGACGAGAGGAGTGGCAAGCCCGTGAACGCGCCAACATGCAGGCCCGTACCGAGGCTCGCCGCCAACCGCCGCTGCCTGATTAACTCCGCCGCGAAGGTAGAATTTCCACCTTTAATTTATCTACCGGGTGGGGGTTCGCTTGGGAGGTGGGTTTGAATGAGGAGGTGTTTGTGAGGCGCCGGGAAGTCGAGTCCCATTTGCCCAGAAGACATCCCGATCGCGACCTGTACCGGGGCGATATAATCACTTACGAGCGCTTGCTTGTCCAGATGGGTGGTTCGCCATCCGGGTGCGCCATCGTTCTCCGCGCCAGTGACTCAAAAGCTTGGACTCACTCAATAACTCTGTTCTCGGTTTAATCACTGACTGTGTGACCTGGCGGCCACAGCCTGAACTTTTACTAAGGACAGCCGACCGTCCGCCGATTCCGCAAAAGTGTATACCTGTTTATTTTGCTTACAACACCTCAGCAAATATTACCTGTTTTTGTTAATAAAAGTGTAAATTTTATATCTGTTATAAAAATACAAAATCCTCTGTAATGTGAGTAGTGTGACGCTTGGAGACAAGCGAAATTAACCAAGGGGAGTGTGGCGCCCCGCAACGAGTGCGTCACAGGAGGGTATTGCAGCCATAAATGCAGCAGCAATATTCTCTGACCGAGCAGTTGTATGGTTAACTTAGAGATCCAAACCCTGCATGCATCACTTAACATAGAGGGCCAATCCAGGGTCCTGGTGGGCGGAGTGCAAGGGTAGTGTGTAGGAGACACAGACTTAAGTTAGTTAGTCTGCAGTCGAGTCAGTAGTAGAGTCAGAAAGAGACTTGAACTTGGAGCGGGGGCTCTGCACCACTGTGCAGCCCCTGGGCCGTCACCGGTCGGGTGTTAGCACCTGAGGCCTGAACAACCGGGATCGGGCATCACCAACCACGGGTTCCAAAAGACCCCCGTGCCCAACTCACAGCCGGTTCACTGGTACCGAAGCTGGCAGCAGTTCACCTCTGCTACGCGAACCAGAAGCGTGGAGGAGCAGCTTCACAGGAGCACCCCACCACCAGCCAAATTCCAGTCGTCTAACCAGCGGTGTACCCACCGAGGGATCCAAGGCTCCCCAAAACATCCAGAACGTACATCTTGGATAGGGATTAAAGCAGCCTCCCTGTACCCGACCTGGTATTCCTGGGCGACAATGTCAAATACTTAGCTAGAATGGAGGAACACTGCGGATCTCTGAGGGACACCATCGCTGCTGAGTCCACCCGGTCCACTACCCGTTACTGTATGCCATGTACTGCCTGCTGGTTACAGTAAAAACCCGTTGCAGAGACTTTCAGTGTCCGTGCTTCCTTATGATTGCAGCCGTCCGCACACAAGGTAACCGCAGCTGCCGCACAACATCTTAAGCAGCTCCAGCCTCCGGGGATCACCGCTCAGCCTGTGGGGAGCGTTCCATCTTGCTGCTATCCATCCCCCGGAGGTTCCGCAGCTCGTAGGACTTACCGAACTACTCATAGGTGGCGTCACGAATAAATTAACTCCTTAATCTGTTCCTACAGGACGTCTTCAACTTTTTGATCTGCACTCGACCGGGCCCCACTACCGGCAGGCGCAGTCCACCCGTGACAAGGAGGAAGGAGCTACAGCCTGATTAAACCGGAGTCCCCGGCCACGGTGAGTCACAGGATCTTATTTTCCCGCTCCTGGCTGGCTTGACCCACGATGAGGGGCACTGGCCCGCCCCGCGCCATGCACATGGCGTCAGTCTTTTTGGGCTGCCATTATGGGATCATATTTGCAAAGTCCAAACACAAGTTCAATAAAGTCTTTTCGGCACACAGTATCCGGGTTTAGCGGGCACGGTATCCTGTTCGTGACGCAAAAAAACTGAGGCGCCCCAGACTATGGAGTACTCGGGAGCCGGGCTGGTGCTGTCTCTCTGGGGTATCACGGTAGTCGTGACCCGGTCCCGTGGCCTGGGATCAGTCCAAAAAGGGGTTATTTACAAGGGATTTGTTGTGATGCCACCCGGGGTATGAGGTTAGTAGAACCACCGCTGCCATATTCCTGCTGGGGACAGTGACTTTGGCAGCGTGGATGGTAAGCCCTCCTTGGGTACTGCTGAGGGTCCCCAGGGCAGGAGTAGTAGTGATGGATGGGCCTGGTGAGGGATTGTGTGCAGTGCAGTTCAAAATACTATACCTTACGTTTTGGCATCATAATGTTCGAACATGTTATGAACATGCAAACCTTGACATATGTTAATGTCTTGTAGTTGATTATTTGTGTTAAGTGATATGTTTATGTATATTAACTATTTGTATTGCCAAACTGTAAGTACATTGATGAGAACCTGATACCAATGGCAGATCTTTCGGATTTTCTAAAAGGCCAAATGGTTGGTGCTCGTATGGCAGGCGGTAGTGTAACAGAAAGTGCCCGAATGCTTGTTGTGTCAGGAGGTCCTGTCTCCAAAGTAATGACTGCGTTTGAAAGAGAAGGAAAAACGTCCGCAGCAAAGCACAGGTCCGGTCCAAAGTCGAACTTGACTGAGAGACCATCGGACTCTAAATCGAATTGTGAGAGAGGATCGCAAGACCACGGCTCCGAAAATCACTGCTGAGCTCAATGACACCTACACAACCCAGTGTCCACCAAAATCACCGCTGAGCTCTATGATCACCTACACAACCCAGTGTGCACCACAATCACTGCTGAGCTCAATGATCACCTACACAACCCAGTGTCCAGCAGAATCACTGCTGAGCTCAATGATCACCTACACAACCCAGTGCACAATCATGTGAGCAGATCCTAAGACCAGGTCCAAATCACTGCTGAGCTCAATGATCACCTACAGAACCCAGTGTCCACCAAAATCACTGCTGAGCTCAATGATCACCTACAGAACCCAGTGTCCCAAAATCACTGCTGAGCTCAATGATCACCTACACAACCCAGTGTGCACCAAAATCACTGCTGAGCTCAATGATCACCTACACAACCCAGTGTCCACCAAAATCACTGCTGAGCTCAATGATCGCCTACAGAACCAGTGTCCACCAAATCACTGCTGAGTCAATGATCACTAAGAACCAGTGTCACAAAATCATGCTGAGCTCAATGATCACCTACACAACCCAGTGTCACCAAAATCACGCTGAGCTCTATGATCACCTACAAACCCAGTGTGCACCAAAATCACTGCTGAGCTCAATGATCACCTACACAACCAGTGTCCAGCAGAATCACTGCTGAGCTCAATGATCACCTACACAACCCAGTGTCCACCAAAATCACTGCTGAGCTCAATGATCACCTACAGAACCCAGTGTCCACCAAAATCACTGCTGAGCTCAATGATCACCTACACAACCCAGTGTCCACCAAAATCACTGCTGAGCTCAATGATCACCTACAGAACCCAGTGTCACCAAAATCACTGCTGAGCTCAATGATCACCTACACAACCCAGTGTGCACCAAAATCACTGCTGAGCTCAATGACACCTACACAACCCAGTGTCCACCAGAATCACTGCTGAGCTCAATGATCGCCTACAGAACCCAGTGTCCACCAAAATCACTGCTGAGCTCAATGATCACCTACAGAACCCAGTGTGCACCAAAATCACTGCTGAGCTCAATGACACCTACACAACCCAGTGTCCACCAGAATCACTGCTGAGCTCAATGATCGCCTACACAACCCAGTGTCCACCAAAATCACTGCTGAGCTCAATGATCACCTACACAACCCAGTGTGCACCAAAATCACTGCTGAGCTCAATGACACTTACACAACCCAGTGTCCACCAGAAATCACTGCTGAGCTCAATGATCACCTACACAACCCAGTGTCCACCAAAATCACTGATGAGCTCAATGACACCTACACAACCCAGTGTCCACCAAAATCACTGCTGAGCTCAATGACACCTACACAACCCAGTGTGCACCAAAATCACTGCTGAGCTCAATGATCACCTACACAACCCAGTGTCACCAGAATCACTGCTGAGCTCAATGATCACCTACACAACCCAGTGTCCACCAAAATCACTGCTGAGCTCAATGATCACCTACACAACCCAGTGTCACCAAAATCACTGCTGAGCTCAATGACACCTACACAACCAGTGTCCACAAAATCACTGTGAGTCAATGATCACTACAACCAGTGCACCAAATCATGCTGAGCTATGATACTACACACCAGTGTCACAGATCACTGCTGAGTCAATGAACACCTACAGAGCCAGTGTCACGAAACTGTTCATCGGGAGTGCACAAATTGGATTCCGAGAGCTGAATTAGAAAACGTGCTCTCAATGACAAATGTTTCAGCGTTTAGGTGGTGTAGAACCTCCAGAATTGGTCCCTCGAGCAGTGAGAACATGTGATATTCTCAGACCAATCATCGTTTACCCCATTTTCCCACCTCCGGCCGAGTGTATGTTTGGAGACATCCGAAAGAAGCATTTCATCCAGACTGCCTTCTGTGTGTATTCTGTGAATATCTGTGTGTTACAGGATTTTTCTTTGCGTCTGTTTTTTTTTAAACTATTTACTCACTGGACTGGTAATGTGGGGGTATCATAGACGCCTCAACATTACCAATCCAGGGTCTGATGACAGCTGACAATACTTATCTGTTATTAACCCATTCTATTACCATGTTTGCCACCTTACCAGGGCAGCGGGATGAGCAGGGATGAAGTGCCAGGATATGGTGCTCCTAATGAATGCACCATATTCTGAAGCAGCTGCGGCCTGCTATTTTTCTCTGCAGGGGGGGCAATATAACTATTCACCTCCTCAGGGTAAGAATACCAACCCCCGGCCGTGTGCTTTATCTTGGCTGGTATCAAAATTGGGGGGGAACCCATGCCAATTTTTTTTTTAATTATTTATTTTTGCAGTAATCTGATATCAGTTTGGTTGCCATACTAGCAACCAACCACAGATGTCGGCAGAGGGAGGGCGGGGCTAAGTTTGACTTTAACCAATCAAGGGGGGGGGGAGAGAAGTAGTCAATATGTCTGAGGTTCATGAGCGGGCCCGGAAGCAGGGTGATACCAGCGCTGAAACTTGGTAATACTCTAAAGGTACCGTTACACACAGAGATATATTGCTTGCAACTCACTGGTTGCAGTGAAATCATGGACACATTGTTCCATTCTGTGGCTGTGTACACATGTAACAATGTGTCCATGATTTCACTGCAACCAGTGAGTTGCAAGCAATATATCTCTGTGTGTAACTTTTAGGTAAAAAATGTTTGTACCATGTTAGCCAGTAGATAGAAAAATATTAGAATCTGAGAGTCCTCAGTGGTTGATACCTTTTAATGGCGAACTGAAAAGATGGTAAGAAAAAGCAAAGTAAGCTTTCGAGACACTATGGCCTCTTTATCAGGCTTAATAATGATACAACTTCTGGAGACACATATATATATATACAAATGCAGGGTGAGATAATGTAATGCATAACCCAAGTGACATGAAGCATATATTGTCCTTTGATTAGTGGTTGATCCAAGAACAGGAATGAGACGGGGTTATGGTAACAGTTCAAGTAAGAAGTGTCAAAGTGTTATTGTCCTCTAACTGGGGTCTGTTCAAAGATATGATACCCCCAAATGCCCCTTCAATTGATATAGAAAGACATGGATTAATTAAAAGGTATCAACCACTGAGGACTCTAAGATTCTAATATAAATTTTGGTAATACTCTAGGAAGCTAATGGCTTTGCAAAAACGGTGGAACTCCACTAACACAGTTTGAGCTGTTTTGGCAGCTTTTGGGCCCCTTTTTTTTCCCTGTGCCCTTGATTTTGCCTCAAGGGCAGCACAGTGGCTCAAGTGGTTAGCACTGTAGCCTTTGCAGCACTGGGGTCTTGAAGGTCCTGGGTTCAATTCCCACCAAGGACACTAAGGACAACATCTGCAAGGAGTTTGTATGTTCTCCCGTGTTTGCATGGGTTTCCTCCGGGCACTCCGGTTTCCTCCCACATTGTAAGACATACTGATAGGATGTTTAGATTGTGAGCTCCAAGAGAGACAGCATTACTGATGTATGTAAAGTGCTATGGAATTAATAGCGCTATATAAATGAATAAAATTATTATTATTATTAAATCAAATTGAATGGGATTTGGAAGTTAGGCGAACTGTTCGCCGATCTATTTGGTGAACATATGCCTGTTCAGCAAACCGAACCGAATCCAAAGTTCAAAAGGTTCGCTCATCACTAGTGGTCATGGGGGATTCCCTGTTGAGATGAACAGAGGCCACCTTCTGCAGAGTGGTATAACCTGAAGAGAAATACGTTGTCTTCCAGGAGTAAAAATTAAAGATGTGTCTAACAGAATATCAAGACTCTTCAGACCAAAAGGTTCGCTCATCTCTAGTTATCTGTAGAAGTTTGGGTTCGGTTCGCCGAATCGGCATATGCTCGGCGAACAGTTCGCCGAACCCAGTGAAATTAATGGCATAGAGAATCATTAAAAGGGGCCCAAAAGCTGCCAAAACAGCTCAAATTAGGGGCAGACACCAGGGAAACTGCTATCTGAATTATGGATGCATGGGACAAGGCCAGGCCCGGTATTTCAAGCTTCAAAAACTGATCAGGAACAGGAAGATGAGTGACAGTTGTAGGCATGTTGCACATAGAGCCCTGATAAATTCACGAAAACACACAACAAAGGCACCCAAGAAGGGTCTCCTCATTTCAAAAAATTAGGGCCAGACACCATGAAAGTGGCATCAATTGACTAGGACTGAAAATTGTAAAATGGCACAGCCTGCATGCATGGTATAGGGTTTGAAACAAGGCCTGGCTTAGCATTTCAAGGTTTAACATTGATCAGGAACAGGGGGATGAGGGACATGTGTAGGACTGTTGGGCTGGGGGCCCTCATGTCTCATGCAACCACTCCATTAAATTTTATTGTCTGCCACACACAGTTTGCAAAATTATATGCTTCACTGACTACTAAAAAAAGAAGGATTCAGGTGGGTCAGTGACATGTATAGGCCTAGAGCAGGGGTGGACAACTCCAGGCCTCAAGGGCCACACACCGTCCAGGTTTTCAAGATTTCCTTAGAATTTAACAGTTGGTCATTTGAATAATTGTAAATTACCAACTGTCAAATTCTAAGGTAATCTTGAAAACCTGGACGGTGTGCGGCCCTTGAGGCCTGGAGTTGCCCACCCCTGGCCTAGAGGGTAGGAGGCCCTCATACCTCTTGCAACCGCTCCAATAATTGACTTGATGTCCCCTGGGTTGTATGTATGGATCTCGGATGTGTACTGTGTGCCTTACTGCTGTGTTGGTGAAAAGTTCTAAGATTGT
>JARQOC010003176.1:0-18459 GCA_033576535.1 Allobates femoralis | reverse complement strand
TTTCCCCCCCAGTGGTGGGCCTGTCCCCCTCAGGGGGGGTTTGTAATTTTATACCTTTTTGGTCGGGGGGAAAAATTGGGGCTTTTTTTGTCCCATAAGAGGCTGGGGGGGAAAAAAAACTTTTTCACTTTGAAAAAAAAGGGGGTATTGCTTTTTTACCCTTTTTTTTTCCCCAAAAAGAATGGGGTAAAATTTACCACTGGGGTACCCCTGAAATACCCAAAATATTGAAACGGTCATCGGGTGCCACATGAGGAAAGGAGGAGCGGTGCCGGGGGGGGAGGCTAGCACCCCAAAACACAGTAAAGCAGGGTGGGGGTCGCAGGCATAAGCAGGAAACCCGTTCCCCCCGGAACAACTAACAAACACAAGGTGCCTGTAAAAAAATGTTGGTCTTCCCGAGTCTGGCAGTATTTTAGTTGGCCCCAGATACTCTAAAAAGGCCTTTGCAACCCCTGCCATCCCACATCAGCGGGGGTACGAAAAGTAGCACCTCCCCACCACCAAAAATGATCAGGCACGGTCAGCCAAGCACACGATTTGGTAAACACAACAGAGTCGGGAGCGGTCCCCTGCTGATGTCACTGCTAGTCTTTGCCTTTGTGCGGCAAGCCAATCCCCCGTTTCCTGCTTTGGGCCGCGAAAAGCCTCCGTCCCTGCACCTGAAGTTGCCCAGACAAATTCACACCTCAAGCCTCCTTGTCCCCGCGCAGTGTTCAAATTTCCATTCAGCAAAAATTTAACGCAGGCGCAAATCGCGCCCCAAAGCCCCCCATGCCCAGCCCTGAAGATACATTTCACAACTCTTTTCGCTGAAATGTTGCCTTTTCCCCGGGTGTTTTAGGCGGAAACATTCCGCGACCCCGATGGCGGCTGCGTCCCACGTTACTCGGTCCCCCAGCCGCCACTATTCCCAGTGTGCCGTCCCCGGGGATTGCAAACCACGTTCCCCAAAAGCACAACCCTGCCCCCGAACAACGCTGTTTCAGCCCAAAATCCACCAAAATTTAAAATAAAAATACGCTTTTTTTACATAGCGCCAAAAAAATTACGCAGCGCTTTACAATGAGGGTTTTAGAGACAGAAAATATAATACGGGAAGTAATTTCGTCCAGAACAAAAACAGTAGTTTTAATTGGAACAAAACAATGCATAGAATCAAAATTTAAAAAAAAAAAAATACAAAAATAAAGCAAGAAAGGAGTGACCCTGTTCAAAAGAGTTAAATTTAAAAAGGGAAGGGGGGTTGCACAAGGTACAGGGGCTTATTGCACGGAAGGTCCGGATCTTGAGGAAATGGGGCATAGAAACTAAACTTCATGGGTGGTCATTATACAGTCTGTGTAGACCCTTTTTTGGGTTTGGGGGAGTTTTAGAAGATAAGTCCAGAGGGATAGCCCACTACTTTAAAGTAAAAAGGACTTCTATTAGGGTATGAAGGCCCCCCCTTTAAAAAGATGCTTTTTTTTGGATTGTCTGAACCATGCAAGTTGTGGATAGTCCCGATTTTCTTTTGGAAAAACATTCCGAGGTTTGGTGCAGCTCTGGGGAAGTCTTGGAGCCGGTTACTGGGGGGGATCGGGTTATTACCGAGTCAGTCGAAGGCTTTTTAGAAAGTAGAGCGGGAGTGGGTGATAGACAGAGATGGGGAGCAGAGGTGGGGGTGGCAGGAAAACTTTGGGGGGATAAGAAAACAAGAAATTTATGCAGTAGTATACGGGGACCATGCAATGACTGCACAGGCAGAGTCGAGAACGATTGGCCCGAGGGGTTTTCCTGGGTGCTGCATTAAGGAAAGGACGGGGGGAGGAGAAATCAGGGAGGGGGAGGCGCTTTAAAAGGAATGCAATAGTCAAGGGGTAATGGATTAGGGCCACGGGGAGGGTTTTTGTTGTTTACAGGGTGAAAAGGGACGGACTCTGGGATATTTTTTCAAGTGTAAATGACTGAGCGGAGAGACATTGGGTGGGAGGGAGAAGGAGAGACGGTGTAAAACAAAAACCCAACAACGACCTGTGCCTAGGCATTATCGTGGGCCCAACTGAGAGAGAGATGTCCGTTTTTAGGGAGGAAGTGGATTGGTGGAGCAGAAAATTTCAGTTTTAAAAATTTTTGTTTCAAAAGAGATTTGGGGAATGATTTTGGAAATGCAGGTAGAAATCATTGTTTTTTTTTAAAAGCAGGGGTAAGGTCAGGGGCTAAAAGTTATAACCACAGACACGTGGACAAGTGCTTGGGGGCAAGGCCGCTAAAATCTCCTTACAAAACCCACTGGGTTAAATTGTGGAGGCTCTGACACAGCCCGATCGAGGGTCGGAAACACCCCTTTCCCCCACCCCAAGGAAAAGGGGCCCTACCTCTGTCAGGGTTTCATGACACTTACAGCCCCGGGAATGTCATGCTCTTCAGCCCCCCCTCCCCCTCCCCTCCTCTCATCCCCATCCACGTCCCCCTCCGCACCAGTCCCAAGCTGGAAGCACTGAAACATCCCTCTGCAAGCGGCAACAGGCTGTGCTAAAGCTAGCCCTGCAAGGTGAAAAAACCCCACAATGCAAAAGAGGTGTGGACAGCTCTGAAACAGCAGGCAGATCAGTGGCCACACCTCTGAACCTAAAAACCAGGAAAGGTCGTGTGTACAAAAGGGCGAAATGGTGGCAGGTTTTTAGGGGAGGCAGGACCATTTCCATGCGGCCCATGCTCAACCTGGTGTTTTTAGAGGTTTCTAAAAAATACCCAGAGCTGTCTGAACAATGGTAAAAGTCGCCTCTGTCTGCACTTTTTTTGCAAGTCCCGCTGCTTCAGCCGACCTTTGCGGTTTCAGGCCCGTTGCGTCTTTCGGGCCCCCAAACTGGTTGGATTCCCCCACCGTTGGAATTCAACTCTGCACATGTTGGTCAGGATATGGAGCAAAGACGGCAGTTGTTACTACCTCATCCCTAAAAACCCTCGGGAAAATGGTTCAAACCCCACACTAACACCTGAGGATGGAGATGGATGTCCACCATGTACCGTCCTCCAAAAACTTTTAGGGCTTCACCCAATTTTTGGGGGCTGCATGACGCCATTATTACGTCCCCTACACTACTCTGCCTTCCAAAAGGTTCTGCTAAAAACAAAGAGGAGCATTGCGGCCGAGCGCGATGACTTGGACAAGAAACAGTAGTGGGTGGGGGGTGAAAACATGGGGTCCCCGCCTCATCTCATCACAACTGATGGAGGACTATGACAGGAGGAGGAGGAGAAGACATGGAGCAACTCTCTGGCCAAAATTTAGGAATACATCACACCATGAACCCCGATTCAGCGTGGCTGGCCAGAGGGCAGGGGAATGAGGGGGAGAGGGGGGACAGCATGTTCGTCATCGTGTTGGCTGGATCAAAGGATGGGGTTAGGTCGGCGCACATGGCGCTTTAACCTGAAAAGGGGTTGGGGACATACAACTGGGGGGCTTTTTGGGGGAGAAAGAGTTCCATTTATTCCCTTTTTTAACTGATAACCCGAAAGCTTCAACGGGTGTGGGTTTGCTGATTTTGAAGTTTGCCCAGGTTGGGGTTTTTGGGGTTCCTACCCCAAAAGGTTTTGTATTCCCCCCGGTTGGTTTTGACTGTTTGTTTGGACAAAGAGGGATTTTATTTCCCACCCTAATAAAAGGTTTAAAAACTTAAAAACCGGGGGTGGGGGGGTTTTTGATTCCCCCCAAATTTTTAGATTCAAGATTAGTATTTTTATTTCCCTAACCTTTTGTTTAAAGGTTTGTAAAAAAAAAAGGGTCTTGGGGGACCAGTTAAGAGAAAAGAGTGGGGGGGTCCTAACCTTTATAAACTAGGGGAGGTTACAAGGGGGGTAAAACTGGAGTTTTTGGAAAAATTAGGATTTAAATTTCCCTAACCGGGAAAAGGGGGAATGAGGGGAAAAACAGTGTTGTACTGTTGGGGGACAAAGGGGGGGTTTTGGGGTCCCACCTGTTTAGGAAAAGTCCGTCACCTGCTTGAACTTTCCAAAATGTACGGGAAAATTTTTAGCCCCACGGTAAAGGAGTTTTACGTCATTCTGGGGGAGGGTGAAAAAAAAAGTTGGGGGGATTTTAGGGTTCCTAACCCCCTAAAAACCCGGGTATGAAACTAAACCCAAAGGTTGGTGAAAAAGTTGAAAGGGGGAAAATTTTAGATTTAAGTTTTCCCCCACCCCTAAAAAAAGGGGGGGTTATCCACAAGGATGCTGTTTGGAGTGCAAGGAGTATTTTGGTTCCAACCCTGTATAAGGAAAATTAGGGGTTTCCCAACGGGCCTGGTAAAACCCTTTTTTAGAATTGCCCAAGGATTTTGGATTTTAGACCCTAACCTGAAAAAGGAACCCAAAAGTTTTGGTCAATGAAAATTTTTTTTTTGCCCTCCCAAAAGGTTTTGAAACTGGGTCGGGTTTTGAAAAAGGGGTTGGAAAGGGGGGAAACCCTGAAAAAACCCCAACAAAGGGGGGGACGGGGGGGAAAATTTAAATTATTTTTTAAATTTTAAATTTTTGGGGGCCCCCAAACTTTGGGAACGATGGGGTTAATTTATTTCAAATTTTTGGGTTATGCCCCCCAAGTTGGGGACTGATGGTCCGGGGGTTTTTGCCAAAAACCCCGTTTTGGGAAGTAAAGGGTACTTTTTTGTGAGAAATTTTTCCCCCTTTTTTGGAGTATCCCCGGGGTTTTTTGGGAAAAGATTTTTTTGCCCCCAAAAATTTTGATACATTTGGGGGGTTTTTTGTGCTTTTTTTTTGGGCCCTAACCGAAAATTGTTTCAAATTTCTGTTAATCAAGTTTAAACCCAACCCTTTTTGACACAAAGTGTTGGTGAGGGAGATGCCAAGGGGCCCAACTTTTTAAAGGGACCCCTGCGTGATTTTTGAGGATTTGGGGTTTTTGCCCAAACCTGAAAAAATTGATCAAATTGGGCTTTTGGACCAAGATTTGTTTTTGCCCTAACCCCCCTTTTTAAGTTAGATTCCCTTCTTCTTTTTTACGGGTTGGATTTTTCCCTTTATCTTGCACAAAGGGTCAGGGGAAAAAGGGGATTTTATTTCCCAAAACCTGATAAGGTATGACCACACATTTGGGGTGACTGTTAGATACAAGAGTTGGGATTTTAGTTCCCCTAACCTGTATTAAGGTAGTACGTACACCGTCTGTGACTGCAAGGGGTTTTAAAAAAGGGGATTTTAGTCCCTAACCTGTTTTAAAAGGGTAGTCGTACATTTGGGGTGACTGTTTTGTGAAAAGAGTTGGGGTTTTTAGTTCCCTAACCTTTTTAAAAGGGTATTTTACCCCCGTTGGTGATTTTTTTTTTGGGGCCCAAGAGTTGGATTTTTTTTCCCCCAAAACCTGAAAAAAGGGTTGACTTAAAAAGGGTGGGGGACTTTTTAAAAAGAAAAAGGGTTGGGATTTTGTTCCCTAACCTGAAAAAAGGTAGTTTAAAAAACATGTGGTGACTGTTGGATAAAAGAGTTGGGTTTTTAGTTCCCAACCCCCGGGAAAAAAGGGGTTTTAAAAATTTTTTGGGGGTGATTTTTTAGCCCCCAAAGGGTTTAGTTTTTTTAGTTCCCTCCCGTTTTAAGGAAATTAACCTTTTTGACTTTTTTTGATGAAAAGAGGGGGGTTTTTTTTATTTCCCCTAACCTAAAAAAAGGGTATGATTTAAAACATGGGGGGGGACTTTTGAATCCCCAAGGGTTTTAGTTTTTATTTCCCCCAAACCCTGTTTTAAGGGTTTTTAAAACCTTTTGGGGGCTTTTTTAAAAAAAAAGGGGGTTTAGGATTTAGTTCCCTAACCGAATAAGTAGACTAAAACCCTTTGGGGACTTTTGAAATTGGAAAAGAGGGGAAAATTTTTTTTTCCCAAACCTGTTTTAAGGTATACACCCCTTTGGTGCCCTTGTTGGGGTTTTGAACCAAAGGGTTTTTGGGGTTTTTTAAAAATTTTCCCCTAACCTTTTTTAAAAGGGGTTGAACACCTGCCCTGGGGGGATGTTTTTCAAGAGGGGATTTACCCCCTAACCTGAAAAAGGGTATACAAAAACCGTTGGGGGGATTTTTTGGAGGGAAAAGATTTAAATTTTATTCCCCCAAACCAAAATAAAGGAGAACAATTGGTGACTTTTTTGGTTTGACAAGAGTTAGGTTTTATTTCCCCTAACCAAAAAAAAAGGGTTATACTTAAAACCGTTGGGGGACGGGAATGGCAAGAGAGGATTTTATTTCCCTAACCTGTTTTAAAGGTATACTTAAAACCTTTTGGGGTTTGATTTTTTGGATGACAAGAGTTGGGTTTTTAGTTCCCTAACCTGTATTAAGGTGTATTTTACACCTGTCTGGTGACTGTTTTGAGAAAGGAGTTAGGATTTTAGTTCCCAAACCTTAATAAAGGTTTATTAAAACTTTTGGGGTGATTTTTTTGGATGCCAAGATTTAGATTTTATTTCCCTAACCTGTTTTAAGGAGATTACCCCTGTCGGTGACTTTTTTAATGCAAGAGTTGGGATTTATTTCCCCAAACCTGTAAAAAGTATGAGTAAAACATGTGGTGATTTTTTGGAGGGAAAAGGTTTTAAAGGTTTTTAGGTTCCTAACCTGAAAAAAAAGGTATGACAACAACAGTGTGGTGACGTTGAGATGAAAAAGATTTTGGGAATTTTAGTTCCAAACCCTGATAAAGGTTACAAAACTGTTGGTGAATTTTGAGATCAAGAGGGGTTTTTTATTTCCCTAACCTGTATTAAGGTAGTAGTACCCCCTTTGTTTGGTGATTTTTTTGTAAAAGGGTTTAGGTTTTTAGTCCCCAAAAACCTGAATTAAGGTAGATTAAAACCTTTGGTGACTTTTTTGGATGCCAAATTTGGGTTTTTTAGTTCCCTAACCTGTTTTAAAGGTTTTTAAAACTTTGGTGACTTTTTTGATGAAAAGGGAGTTAGGATTTAGTTCCCTAACCTGTTAAATTTATGACTAAAAACAGTGTGGTGACTGTTGAGATGAAAAGAGTTAGGATTTTAGCCCCCTTTAAAAAATTTTAAAGGTATGACCCCAAACGTGTGGTGACTGTTGAGATGAAAAGAGTTGGGTTTTTTTGTTCCCTAACCTGTTTTAAAGGTAGTAGTCACCTGTCTGGTGACTGGGGTTCAAAGAGGTTTTTTATTTCCCAACCTGTTTTAAAGGTATGTTACCCCTTTTTGGGAAACTTTTTTGGATGCCAAGAGTTGGGTTTTTTAGTTCCCTAACCTGTTTTAAAGGGTTTAGTATGTACACCTGTCGGTGACTTTTTTAATGCCCAAAGTTGGGGTTTTGATTTCCCCAAACCTGAATAAAGGTATGACTTACAACAGTGTGGGGGATGTTGAATGACAAGGGTTGGTTTTTTTTTCCCCCCTAACCTAAAAAAAGGTTTGACTTAAAACATGGGTTTTGGGGTTGAGATGAAAGAGTTGGGATTTTAGTTCCCAAACCTAAAAAGGTATTTTTTAAAAATTTTTGGGGGTGTGTTGAAAACCCCAAGATTTTAGTATTTTAGCCCCCAACCCTGTTTTAAGGTAGTTTTTTACACCTGGGGGTGACTGTTTTGAGGGAAAAAAAGTTGGTTTTTATTTTCCCCCAAAACCGGGAAAAAAGGGGTAGTTACAACAGTGGGGTACTTTTAAACCCCCAAGAGTTATATTTTATTTCCCTAACCTTTTTTAAAAGGGAAAAGTTTTGGAAAAACACCTTTTGGGTGACTGTTTTTTTTGACAAGAGTTAGGATTTGATTTCCCAAACCCCTGTAAAAAACTTTATGACGTACAACAGTGTGGTGACTGTTGAGAGGGAAAAGAGTTAGGATTTTAGTTCCAAACCCTGTAAAAAGGGTATGACGCACAACAGTGTGGTGACTGTTGAGTGACAAGAGTTAGGTTTTTAGTTCCCTAACCTTTTTTAAGGTAGTACATACACCTGTCTGGTGACTGCAATGGTTCAAGAGAGGATTTTAGTCCCCCCCCTGTATTAAGGTAGTACGTACACCTGTTGGTGACTTTTTGGGATGAAAAGGGTTTAGGATTTTATTCCCTAACCTGTTTTAAAGGTAGTATGTACACCTGTCTGGTGACTTTTTTGTGACAAGAGTTAGGATTTGATTTCCCCCTAACCTGTAAAAACGTATGACGTAAAAACAGTGTGGTGACTTTTGAGAGCCAAGAGTTAGGTTTTTTTTTTTCCCAAAACCTGTTTTCAAGGTATGAGTACAACAGTCTGGGGGATGTAATGCTTTCGGGAGAGGATTTTAGTCCCAAACCTGTATCAAGGTATGAGTACAACGGGTTGGTGATTTTAAATGGTTTTAGGAGAGGATTTTAGTCCCTAACCTGAATAAAGGTATTTTTTAAAACAACGTGTGGGGGACTGTTTTGGGGGGGAAAAAGATTTTAGGTTTTTTATTTCCCCTAACCTTTTTTAAAAGGGTAGTACGTCCCCTTTTGTCTGGTGACTGCAATGGTTCAAGAGAGGATTTTGTCCCTAACCTGTTTAAGGTAGTGGGGTACACCTGTCTGGTGATTTTTTTTGATGAAAGAGTTAGGATTTTAGTTCCCAAACCGTATTAAGGTAGTACTTTCCCCCTGTCTGGTGACTGCAATGGTTAAAGAGAGGTTTTTTAGCCCCCAAAACCTTATTAAGGGTAGTACGTACACCTGTCTGGTGATTTTTTGATGAAAAGATTTTGGATTTTAGTTCCCAAAACCTGTATTAAGGTAGTACGTACCCTGTCTGGGGGGACTGCAATGGTTCAAGAGAGGATTTTAGCCCCTTTAACCTGTTTTAAAAGGTTGAAACGTACCCCTGTCTGGTGATGTTTTGTTTGCAAAGTTAGGTTTTTTTTTTTCCCAAACCCTGTATTAAGGTAGTACGAAACCCCTGTCTGGTGCTGCAAGGGTTTTAAAAGGGGGAGGTTTTTAGTCCCAAACCCCTGTATTAAGGTAGTACAACACCGTCGGGTTTGACTGTTTTGATGACAAGAGTTAGGATTTTATTTCCCCTAACCTGTTTTAAAGGTTTTAGTTTTTTACACCTGTCTGGTGCTGTAAGGTTTGAAGAGAGGTTTTTAAACCCCCCTAACCTGTATTAAGGTCCCTAACTAAAAGGGGGTGTGGTGACTCTAATGGTCACAGAAAAGTTTGGGAAATTTCAATCTGTATCCCCCTCCCTATATCCCCCCTAGATTAGCCCTGAGAAGGACTGTTCTGGTACTGGAAATTTTGGTTTTTCCGATCTCGATCACCCTGCCTACCCCCTCCTAGTTTTAGCCCTGAGAAGGCGTTGGGGGTAAAAAAAGCATTTTGGGGGGGCCCTGTTTCCGGATCTACCTATGGGGGCCCAAAAAAATCTGTCCTAATCAGAAAGCAGACACTTCCCTCCCAATTAACTGTCTGGAAGGCTGTTTTGCCGAGACGGGGGCGCCGGGACTTATAAAGGCTCGGTGACGCTGTGGGGCCCGGGCCCAATCACTGTAAAACCAAACCCCAAGAGGGTGTGGCATTGCAGTGGTCTGTCAGCCAATCCCGGCACGTGGGCTGGCTTAAAAAGAGCCCCAAACATGGAGAGATGACGCCCACGAGCACAGCCGAGTATGCGAAAATTACTGGGTTTGCTCGGGGAGTCGCCCGAGTACGGGTGATATTTCGTGGGGGTTTAACGAGTAGTCCCGGGAGCATGTTCGCTAAACCCACTAATGCTAAAAGTCTATTTTAAATGTTTGGGATTCCTGCTTAGGTTCATGAAAGAGCAGAATGGGACAAAAAATTTGAATGTATCTTCTTTCTAGCCAGAGATATAGTCAAACGTATGCTTATAATGTCTATTTTCACTGTTTAGACGCGGAAAACACACTTTCATGTCAAGCATTGAATTTTTCTCCAAAACTACTGGAGCTGTGATGCTGTTCTTTGGGATTCCTGCTTAGGTCATAAAGGAGAGCGAATGGGACAAAAATTTGAATGTATCTTCTTTTAGCCAGAGATATAGTCAAACGTATTGCTTAAATGGCTATTTTCACTGTTTAGACGCGAACACACTTTCATGTCAAAGCAATGAATTTTTTCTCCTGAACTCCCAGGAGCTGTGATGCTGTTCTTTGGGATTCCTGCTTAGGTTCATGAAGAGAGCAGAAATGGGACAAAAAATTTGAATGTATCTTCTTCTAGCCAGAGATATAGTCAAACGTATGCTAAAATGTCTATTTTTCACTGTTTAGAACGCGAAAAACACACTTTCATGTCAAAGCAATGAATTTTTCTCCAAAACTACTGGAGCTGTGATGCTGTTCTTTGGGATTCCTGCTTAGGTTCATAAAGAAGAGCAGAATGGGACAAAAAAATTTGAATGTATCTTCTTTCTAGCCAGAGATATAGTCAAACGTATGCTAAAATGTCTATTTTCACTGTTTAGACGCGAAAACACACTTTCATGTCAAAGCAATTAATTTTTCTCCAAAACTACTGGAGCTGTGATGCTGTTCTTTGGGATTCCTGCTTAGGTTCATAAGAGAGCAGAATGGGACAAAAAATTTGAATGTATCTTCTTTCTAGCCAGAGATATAGTCAAACGTATGCTTAAATGTCTATTTTCACTGTTTAGACGCGAAAACACACTTTCATGTCAAAGCAATGAATTTTTCTCCAAAACTACTGGAGCTGTGATGCTGTTCTTTGGGATTCCTGCTTAGGTTCATAAAGAGAGCAGAATGGGACAAAAAATTTGAATGTATCTTCTTTCTAGCCAGAGATATAGTCAAACGTATGCTAAAATGTCTATTTTCACTGTTTAGACGCGAAAACACACTTTCATGTCAAAGCAATGAATTTTTCTCCAAAACTACTGGAGCTGTGATGCTGTTCTTTGGGATTCCTGCTTAGGTTCATAAAGAGAGCAGAATGGGACAAAAAAATTTGAATGTATCTTCTTTCTAGCCAGAGATATAGTCAAACGTATGCTAAAATGTCTATTTTCACTGTTTAGACGCGAAAACACACTTTCATGTCAAAGCAATTGAATTTTTCTCCAAACTACTGGAGCTGTGATGCTGTTCTTTGGGATTCCTGCTTAGGTTCATAAGAGAGCAGAATGGGACAAAAATTTGAATGTATCTTCTTTCTAGCCAGAGATATAGTCAAACGTATGCTAAAATGTCTATTTTCACTGTTTAGACGCGAAACACACTTTCATGTCAAAGCAATGAATTTTTCTCCAAAACTACTGGAGCTGTGATGCTGTTCTTTGGGATTCCTGCTTAGGTTCATAAGAGAGGACAGAATGGGACAAAAAATTTGAATGTATCTTCTTTCTAGCCAGAGATATAGTCAAACGTATGCTAAAATGTCTATTTTCACTGTTTAGACGCGAAAACACACTTTCATGTCAAAGCAATGATTTTTCTCCAAACTACTGGAGCTGTGATGCTGTTCTTTGGGATTCCTGCTTAGGTTCATAAAGAGAGCAGAATGGGACAAAAAATTTGAATGTATCTTCTTTCTTAGCCAGAGTATAGTCAAACGTATGCTTAAATGCTATTTTCACTGTTTAGACGCGAAAACACACTTTCATGTCAAAGCAATGAATTTTTCTCCAAAACTACTGGAGCTGTGATGTGTTCTTTGGGATTCCTGCTTAGGTTCATAAAGAGAGCAGAATGGGACAAAAAATTTGAATGTATCTTCTTTCTAGCCAGAGATTATAGTCAAACGTATGTTAAATGCTATTTTCACTGTTTAGACGCGAAAACACACTTTCATGTCAAGCAATGAATTTTCTCTCAAAACTACTGGAGCTGTGATGCTGTTCTTTGGGATTCCTGCTTAGGTTCATAAGAGAGCAGAATGGGACAAAAAATTTGAATGTATCTTCTTTCTAGCCAGAGATATAGTCAAACGTATGCTTAAATGCTATTTTCACTGTTTAGACGCGAAAACACACTTTCATGTCAAAGCAATGAATTTTTCTCCTAAAACAGGAGCTGTGATGCTGTTCTTTGGGATTCCTGCTTAGGTTCATAAAGAGAGCAGAATGGGACAAAAAATTTGAATGTATCTTCTTTCTAGCCAGAGATATAGTCAAACGTATGCTTAAATGTCTATTTTCACTGTTTAGACGCGAAAACACACTTTCATGTCAAAGCAATGAATTTTTCTCCAAACTACGGAGCTGTGATGCTGTTCTTTGGGATTCCTGCTTAGGTTCATAAGAGAGCAAAATGGGACAAAAAATTTGAATGTATCTTCTTTCTAGCCAGAGATATAGTCAAACGTATGCTAAATGGCTATTTTCACTGTTTAGACGCGAAAACACACTTTCATGTCAAAGCAATGAATTTTTCTCCTGAACTACTAGGAGCTGTGATGCTGTTCTTTGGGATTCCTGCTTAGGTTCATAAAGAGAGCAGAATGGGACAAAAAATTTGAATGTATCTTCTTTCTAGCCAGAGATATAGTCAAACGTATGCTTAAATGTCTATTTTCACTGTTTAGACGCGAAAAACACACTTTCATGTCAAAGCAATGAATTTTTCTCCTGAAACTACAGGAGCTGTGATGCTGTTCTTTGGGATTCCTGCTTAGGTTCATGAAGAGAGCAGAATGGGACAAAAAATTTGAATGTATCTTCTTTCTAGCCAGAGATATAGTCAAACGTATGCTTAAAATGTCTATTTTCACTGTTTAGACGCGAAAACACACTTTCATGTCAAAGCAATGAATTTTTCTCCAAAACTACTGGAGCTGTGATGCTGTTCTTTGGGATTCCTGCTTAGGTTCATAAAGAGAGCAGAATGGGACAAAAAATTTGAATGTATCTTCTTTCTAGCCAGAGATATAGTCAAACGTATGCTTAAATGGCTATTTTCACTGTTTAGACGCGAAAACACACTTTCATGTCAAAGCAATGAATTTTTCTCCTGAACTACAGGAGCTGTGATGCTGTTCTTTGGGATTCCTGCTTAGGTTCATAAAGAGAGCAGAATGGGACAAAAAATTTGAATGTATCTTCTTTCTAGCCAGAGATATAGTCAAACGTATGCTAAAATGTCTATTTTCACTGTTTAGACGCGAAAACACACTTTCATGTCAAAGCAATGAATTTTTCTCCAAAACTACTGGAGCTGTGATGCTGTTCTTTGGGATTCCTGCTTAGGTTCATAAAGAGAGCAGAATGGGACAAAAAATTTGAATGTATCTTCTTTCTAGCCAGAGATATAGTCAAGTATGCTTAAAGAAGTTTTTCATATCTTTTAGAAGCGAACAGCGATAACCAGATTCTGTCTAAGCATGACATTTTTCGATATAAAACTTTGAGCTGTGCATGACAGTGTTCTTTGGAATTTTTTGTTAGGTCATAAGAGCATATGGGAAAAAATTTGATTGATCTTGCTTTTAAAAGAACAAGGATCCATATCACGCTTAAATTCTATTTTCATGTTTAGTACCGAAAAACACTTTTCATTCAAAGCAAAATGAATATTTTTCTTTTTATAACAATGGATTAGTATGAAGTTTTTGGGATTCCCTGTTGTTAAAAGAAGCAGATGGACAAATAATTTGAATGATACTTTAGGCCGTGACTTAGTCAAAACGTAATGTAAAATCTTTTCAGTTTCAAGCACACGAGAAACGAAATCTTTATGTCAAAGCATAGGTAGAATTTTTCATCCTTTAAAATAACAGAAAGCATGTTTGATGTCTTTCTTGGCTATGCCTGTTAAGGATTATAAAATTATCAGTAAAGCACAATAATTTGGAATTTTTTGTCTAGCAGAGTATATCAAAGCATTAGGAAAAAGTTTTTGAGTGTATTTTAAAAGAAAGCAATGCATGCTATTTTTCACCATGATTCTTACTTAGGCTCATGCACTTTAGTAACAGAATATTAAAACTTTGACTCAGTTCAAGCACAACTAGTAGATATTGGAAATCTTTTTGTTATGAGATCAAGCATTAGGTAAGAAGTTTTTGAATATGTTTTAAAAGAAAGCAAGGCAAGCTGATTTTCACCATTGATTCTTAGGCTCTGCCTTAGTAAAATAATAGTAAAACTTTGACCAGTTCAAGCACAACTGTAGATATTGGAAATCTTTGTTGTCTATGAGTCATATGCATTAGGTAAGAAGTTTTTCAGTATCTTTAAAAGAAAGCAAGAACAAGCGATTTTTACCATGATTCTTACTTAGCTAATGCCTTTAGTAACAGTGTAATTAAAACTTTGACTCAGTTCCAAGCACAACGTAGATATTTGAAATCTTTTTGTCTATGAGTAATCAATGCATTAGGGAAAAAGTTTTTAGTAATTTTTAAAAGAAAGCAAGGACATGCTATTTTCACCATGATTCTTACTTAGGCTCATGCCATTAGTAACAGAGTATTAAAACTTTGACTTAGTTCCAAGCACAACTGTAGATATTGTAAATCTTTTTGTCTATGAGTATCAATGCATTAGGGAAAACGTTTTTGAGTATTTTTAAAAGAAGCAAGGCCAGCTACTTAATCATGATTCTTACTAGTCATGCCCTTAGTAACAGATATTAAAACTTTGACTAGTTCCAGCACAACGTAGATATTGGAAATTTTTGTCTATGAGTATCAAAGCATTAGGGAAAAAGTTTTTGAGTATCTTTTAAAAGAAAGCAAGGCAGCTATTTACATGATTCTTACTTAGGCTCATGCCTTTATTAACAGTGTATTAAAACTTTGACTCAGTTCCAGCACAACGTAGATATTGGAAATCTTTTTGTCTATGAGTCATTGCATTAGGAAAAGTTTTTAGTATCTTTAAAGAAAGCAAGCAGCATTTTACCATGATTCTTACTTAGGCTCATGCTTAGTAACAGTATTAAAACTTTACTATTCCAAGCACAACTGTAATATTGGAAATCTTTTTGTCTATGAGTATGCATTAGGAAAGTTTTTAGTATTTTTAAAGAAGCAAGCAGCTATTTTCCATGATCTTACTAGGCTCATGCCTTAGTAACAGTATTAAAACTTTGACTCATCCAAGCACAACGTAGATATTGGAAATCTTTTTGTCTATGAGTATAAGCTTAGGGAAAGTTTTTGAGTATCTTTTAAAGAAACAAGGCAGCTATTACCATGATTCTTACTAGGCTCATGCTTATAACAGGTATTAAAACTTTGATATTCAGCACAACTGTAGATATTGGAAATCTTTTGTTATGAGTATAAGCATTAGGAAAAGTTTTGAGTATCTTTAAAAGAAACAACAGCATTTACATGATTTTTATAGGCTCATGCCTTAGTAACGATATAAAACTTTGACTCAGTCCAAGCACACCGTAGTATTGGAAATTTTTGTTATGAGTATCAAAGCATTAGGGAAAAATTTTGAGTAATTTTAAAAAAGCAATGGCATGTATTTTCACCTGATTCTTACTTAGGCTCATGCCTTAGTAACAGAGTATTAAAACTTTGACTTAGTTCCAAGCACAACTGTAGATATTGGAAATCTTTTTGTCTATGAGTATATGCATTAGGGAAAACGTTTTTGAGTTCTTTAAAAAAACAAGGCCAAGCTATTAATCATGATTCTTATGGCTCATGCCTTAGTAACAGATATTAAAACTTTGACTCAGTTCAAGCACACGTAGATATTGGAAATTTTTTTGTTATGAGTATCAAAGCATTAGGAAAAATTTTTGAGTAATTTTAAAAGAAAGCAAGGCATGCTATTTTCACCTGATTCTTATTAGCTCATGCCTTTGTAACACAGTATTAAACTTTGACTAGTTCAAAGCACAACTGTAGATATTGGAAATCTTTTTGTCTATGAGTCATTGCATTAGGAGAAGTTTTTCAGTTCTTTTAAAAGAAAGCAAGACAAGCGATTTTTACCATGATTCTTACTTAGGCTCATGCCTTAGTAACAGATATTAAAACTTTACTCAGTCCAAGCACAACCGTAGTATTGGAAATTTTTTGTCTATGAGTATCAAAGCATTAGGAAAAAGTTTTTGAGTATATTTAAAGAAAGCAATGGCATGCTATTTTCACCATGATTCTTACTTAGGCTCATGCTTTAGTACAAGTATTAAAACTTTGACTAGTTCCAAGCACAACTGTAGATATTGGAAATCTTTTTGTCTATGAGTCATGCATTAGGAAAAGTTTTTAGTATCTTTTAAAAGAAAGCAAGCCAAGCTTTTTACCATGATTCTTACTAGCTCATGCCTTATAACAGATATTAAAACTTTGACTCGTTCCAGCACAGAAATTATTTTGTCTATGAGTATCAAAGCATTAGGGAAAAATTTTTGAGTATATTTTAAAAGAAAGCAATGGCATGCTATTTTCACCATGATTCTTACTTAGGCTCATGCCATTAGTAACAGGTATTAAAACTTTGACTCAGTTCAAGCACAACTGTAGATATTGGAAATCTTTTTGTCTATGAGTTCAATGATTAGGTAAGACGTTTTTAGTATCTTTTAAAAGAAAGCAAGGCCCAAGCTTTTAACATGATTCTTACTATAGCTCATGCCTTAGTAACAGTGTATTAAAACTTTGACTCAGTTCCAGGCACAACCGTAGATATTGAAATCTTTTTGTCTAGAGTATCAATGCATTAGGGAAAAAATTTTTGAGTATTTTTAAAAGAAAGCAAGGCCAAGCTACTTAATCCATGATTCTTACTAAGGCTCATGCCTTAGTAACAGGTATTAAAACTTTGACTCAGTTCAGCACAACCGTAGATATTGGAAATCTTTTTGTCTAGATTATCAATGCATTAGGAAAAAGTTTTGAGTATCTTTTAAAAGAAAGCAAGGGCAGCTATTTTACCATGATTCTTACTTAGGCTCATGCCTTAGTAACAGATATTAAAACTTTGACTATTCAAAGCACAACTGTAGATATTGAAATCTTTTTGTCTATGAGTATCAATGCATTGGGGAAAACGTTTTTGAGTATCTTTTAAAAGAAAGCAGGCCAAGCTATTAATCATGATTCTTACTAAGGCTCATGCCTTAGTAACAGTGTATTAAAACTTTGACTCAGTTCCAGCACAACCGTAGATATTGGAAATCTTTTTGTCTAGAGTATCAAGCATTAGGGAAAAAGTTTTTGAGTATCTTTTAAAAGAAAGCAAGGCATGCTATTTTCACCATGATTCTTACTTAGGCTCATGCCTTTAGTAACACAGTATTAAACTTTGACTCAGTTCAAAGCACAACTGTAGATATTGGAATTTTTTTGTCTATAAGTCATTGCATTAGGTAAGAAGTTTTTCAGTATCTTTTAAAAGAAAGCAAGAACAAGCGATTTGTACCATGATTCTTACTTAGGCTCATGCACTTAGTAACAGAATATTAAAATTTTCATTTCAGTTCCAAGACAACCGTAGATATTCGAAATCTTTTTGTCTTAGAGTACCCAAAGCATTAGGAAAAAGTTTTTGAGTAAAATTTTTAAAAGGAAAGCAATGGCATGCTATTTTCACCATGATTCTACTTAGGCTCATCCCATTAGTAACAGAGTATTAAAACTTTGACTTAGTTCCAAGCACAACTGTAGATATTGGAAATCTTTTTTGTCTATGAGTACCCAATGCATTCGGAAAACGTTTTTGAGTATCTTTAAAAGAAAGCAAGGCCAAGCTACTTAATCAATTATTCTTACTAAGGCTCATGCCCTTAGTAACAGTGTATTAAAACTTTGACTCAGTTCCAGGCACAACCGTAAGATTTTGGGAAATCTTTTTGGGTTTCTAAGAGGTATCAATGCATTAGGGAAAAAGTTTTTGAGTATCTTTTAAAAAAAAAGCAGGGGCATGCTATTTTCTCCATGATTCTTACTTAGGCTCATGCCTTTAGTAACACAGTATTAAAAACTTTGACTCAGTTCAAAGCACAACTGAAAGATATTGGAAATCTTTGTTGTCAAATGAGTCATTGCATTATGTAAGAAGTTTTTCAGTATCTTTTAAAAGAAAGCAAGAACAAGCGATTTTTACCATGATTCTTATTTTAGGCTACATGCACTTAGTAACAGAATATTAAAACTTTCACTCAGTTCCAAGCACAACCGTAGATATTGGAATTTTTTTGGGGTCTATGAGTATCAAAGCATTAGGGAAAAGTTTTTGAGTATATTTTAAAAGAAAGCAAGGGCATGCTATTTTCACCATGTTTTCTTACTTAGGCTCATGCCAAAGTAAGAGAGTATTAAAACTTTGACTTAGTTCCAAACACAACTGTAGATTTTGGGAAATCTTTTTGTCTATGAGTTTCAATGCATTAGGGAAACGTTTTTGAGTATTTTTAAAAGAAAGCAAGGCCAAGCTACTTAATCCATGATTCTTACTAAGGCTCATGCCGTTAGTAACAGTGTATTAAAAACTTTGACTAGTTCCATGCCAACCATAGATTTTGGAAATTTTTTTGTCTAAGAATACCCAAAAAGGGA
>JARQOC010003175.1:0-18481 GCA_033576535.1 Allobates femoralis | reverse complement strand
TAGTGCCAAAACAAAACACGTCCCCCCCAAGGGGTTCACCATTAAAAACGTAAAAAACGGGTGGGGGGGCGCTCTGGTGTGGGGGATTTTTTTCTGCGGGAAAAGGGGGGGAAAATGGTTTTTTGAGTAAAGGGAGATGGAATTTGCCATGGGGGGAATTTTCTTGAACAAAACCTGTATCAGTTTTCAATGTTTTTGGGATTGGACGGGGTTTTCCTTCCAATAAAACAATGAACCAAAGTTACTGCGGAAAAAACACTCGAGGGTTTAAGGGGAAATGTGTAAATGTATTGGACGGCCTGGGTTCAAAGCCCAAAACCTTTATTAAAATTTAAAGATTTCTGGGGTCAGTTTGGTTTGCTGTTCCCGGGAAAACCTTCTAAATTGATGGGTGGAGCGTTTTTTGCCTGAGGAAATAGGCAAAAAATTAGTGTCAACAATACAGTGTTGGCCAAAAAGTATTGACCCCCTGAAATTCTGTCAGATAATATTCGTTACTTCCTGAAAATGTTGCAATCAAACAATTTTTTGGCCTTTTTTATCTTCATTTAATTTGTCTTAATGAAAAAAACACAAAGAAAAATGAAAAAAAAAAGCAAAACTTGCTCATTTCACCCCCCCAAAAAACTCCAAAAAATAGGGGGGACAAAAGTATTGGCACCCTCAGCCCAATTTATTTGGGTTGCCAACCCTTTAGCCAAAATTAACTGCGATAACCGCTTCCGGTAACCATCTTGGTTTTTTAAAAATGCTCTACGGGAAAATTTTTAGCCTTTTTTTCTTTGGAAAAAACTGTCCAGGTCCTGAATTTAAAAGGGTCCCTTTTCCCCAAAAAAACTGCTTTTTTTTGATCTTTCCACGGGTGTTCTATGGGATTCAGGTTTGGATTTCATTGTGGCCACTTTTGAAGTCTCCAGTGCTTTCTCTCAAAACCATTTTCTATTTGCTTTTTGAAGTGTGTTTTGGGTCATTGTCCGCTGGGAAACCCCCAGACCTTGAGGGAGACCCAGTTTTTCTCCAACACGGGCCCCCTTTTACTTTTTGCTGCAAAATTTTTTGGTAGTTTTTTCAGACTTCAAATTGCATGCACGCTGTAAAAGAGTGCAGTGCCGAGGCAGCAAAAGCAACCCCAAAAACATCGGGAACCCCTCTGCCATTTTTGGGGAAGTAGGGCCCGTGTTTTTTTTTTTAAATGCCTCTTTTTTTTCCCCTGTAAACTCTATGTTGATGCCTTTGCCCAAGAAGAGAGAACATTTTTCAAAAAACGTTTTAGGCTTTCTCAATTTAGTTTTTGCAAACTCTAGGGGGGCCCTTTTTTATGTCTCTGGGTAAGAAGTGGGGTTTTTCCGGGTCTCCTACCTACAGTCCTTTTCTTCAGTTTGCCGAGGATAGTAGGGGTTTTTGACACTTTTGTACCCTCGGATGGGGGGGGCAGCTTGAAACGGTTTGGATTTTTGTTGAGGTTCTTTTTTCCACCATCCGAAAAATTTTTGCTTTTGAAAATTCTTGTAATTTTTTTCTTTTCCCATCCACTCTAGTGAGTTAGCCACGTGCCGGGCTTTAATTTCTTGATGAACCGGGGCCGGTAGACACAGGAATTTTTAGGTCTTTGGAGGGGGGCTTGATTTTTGGATTGCTCTTGCTTCCTCACAATTTGGTTTCTAAAAGTCTCAGACAGTTTTTGGTCTTTTTTTTTTCCCATGCTCAAATGTGGTACACATAAGGCACGGGGACAGAGGTTGAGTCAACTTTAATCCATGAAAAACTGGTGAAAATTTGTGTTTAGTTTTTGCAAAACACCTGTTAGGTGCCACAGGGTAAGTTACAGGTGTTTTTTAATTTAAAAAAATTGGAAAAGCATACATGTTTTTTTTAAAGGGTGAAATACTTTTGTCCCCCCCCTTTTTTTTTATTTTTTGGTTGGGGAATTTTAATACCATTTTGGCCTTAGAACAATTTTTTGTGTTTTTTTCATTGAAGAAAAATTTAAATGAAGATAATAATCCCAAAGAATTTGTGATTTCAATCATTTTCGGAAAAAAAACCGAGTATTTCTGACAGAATTTGCATGGGTGTCAATTTTTTGGAAACATGTAGAAAGCTCATAGAGATTATTAAAAGCATTGCGCGGGTAAGGAGGCTCTCCGAATTTAGGGGGTGAATGTTTACACATGTTGTTTTCAGTTAATTTGTCCTATTTGTTGTTTGCTTTTTGTATAAAAAAAAACAAATGTTCACGTTGTAGGCATGTTTTTTTACATAAAACTGAGGCCAAAAAAAACAAAACAATGAAATAACAGGTTTTGGGTAGCAAAACATAAAAAAATTTTCCAAAGGGGTGAAATATGACTTGCCACAAGGGGGGGGCCCGTAGGGTACTTTGGTTTTTCAGTGGTTTGGGTTTTAAAAACTTTGTGCCAAAATTTTGGGCCCAGTCCCTGGTTTCATAACCCTTGCAAGCTATGGTCAGTCCGGATTCGGGCGCACAGGTCGTTTTCACTCCCCCTGTGCCCCTGGGTCTTCACCCCCTCTTACTCACCCTCTTATCACTTCTCTACTCACTAGCTGCCCCTTCACCTTTTTTTTCCCCCTGTCCCTTGGGACGGGGCCCCTTCCCCTGTGTCCGCCCTTGGTACCTGTTTTCCTAAGGTGTGGGGGGGTGTTTTGGTGGGTCGATTCACCATCCTGTACCCTCAAGGGGGACTAAGATACCACACCGTTGAGTGGTGCAGACCCTTTTTTTTGACCAGACCGGTGGGGGCCCCAAATTATTTTTTTGCAAGGCCTGAAATTTTTACAGATTTTGTTGGGTATGAGAAAGGAAATTCGGTAATAAAAATAGTAGGTATATTAAAAATAAATCCATCATTTAAAATTATTGTTTTTTTTCAGAATTAAAGCTTGCAAAGCTCCCAGAGGTGAAATCTACTCCTGATCTGGTGTTGAGTGAAGGGGGGGGGAGTAAGGATTAAAAAATCTCTAGGGGTTCCCCTTCCCCAAATAAAGATGTGGAAAAATATGGAGATAATGGGTGGAGGCCTTTCGATTCTAGTTTTAAAACCCCGAATGTTTACTTACTTTTTAAAAAGCCCGTGCGCAAAAAATTTTTTAGTACAAAAAAGGTGAAGGGTTTTAAAGGCTTTATTTGTATTGTGAATTCTAAAAAAGAATTAAAAATTTTTTTATTGGTGCATCAAAATTTTTTTTTGGAGTAGAAAGAAAAATGTGGACATTTTTGAGTTTGTTTGAATGGCTCAAAGCTCTTAAAATACAATGGATCTTACTGACATTTATTTTTTTCATTAGTTTTTTTTTCTGTGGGCAAATAAAATATGTCAAAATATGGAACAAAATTTTATGTTCATATTTCGAGGATTCGGAAAAATGGAATAAAGGTACAACCCGCGTTAAACAAGATTTTAAAACCCCCAACCCCCATTCCCATGTAATTGGAACCAAGAATTTGCTTCCCCAAATTAACTTTTAATGAAATGAATGAAATGTCGAATTGTATTTTGGGGGGGCAAACCAAATTGGAAAATTTGGGGCATTAAGTCCCCAAATTTCATAAGTATTTTAGGGTAATGTTTTAATTTCACATTTTCCTGGATGCATTTAAAAACCTTTAGTAAGCCAAGAGGGGGAAAGCTATTTTCATTTTCCAAAGGGGACATGGGGTTTTAGACTTTTTCAATATAAAAAGGGGGAAGGTGCCATGGACGATTAGCCAAAATTGAACATTTTGGCCACAAATTTAAAACGCTTTTTTGGGCCCCATAAAAAAACCAACACAGCTAATTACACCAAAACCACCATTCCCACTAAAACTTGGTGGTAACGATCATGTTGTGGGGAAAAATTTTCTGCAGCAGGAACAAAAAAAATGTAAGGTAAATGGACACTTGTCGGGGCCCCATCTAAAGGATTTTTCCTGCTGTGACACAATTTTTATCGATTTCTATGAGTCTATGATGTCAGTGCAGGCTGTGCTGCACATGGGCACCTGACAAAAAGAGGGGAAGCAAAAGCCCTTAGTGTGTCATAGTTTCCCCCTATACGGATCTCAAATAAAACTGGGCAAAGCATAACTTAGCAGGGAATCTTCGGGGCCCCTGTCCTGCTGAGTGCTGCGTTATAGTATTTTTCCCTGAAACCATTGCAGGCAGAGTTGGGAGGCGCTTTTCACCTCACAGATCCTAGATGAGATGAAAGTGAGCTTGCGTCCTGAAAAATTTGCCTGCGTGGGGTTACAGATAATACTGAAAAAGGTGGTCCCCCGGGGGAGAAGAGGCAGAGAAGTCAAAAACATAGGTATTTTGTGCTGCTGGGGGGTGGTGGAGGTTTAGGTCAAAGCTCGCTACCTTTACTTATTGCTTCCGCTGTCTGGGGGGGAAACGGTGCCCCTACCGATGTTACTATGTCTGGACAGTATGTTCAGTGCAGTACAAAACAAAGGCCCCAATATGTTTTATAGATTTCACACACTGCTATTTAACATTTTTACATGATTGGATTTTTAATAAAACATTAATATCACATATTCTTTGGTAAAAAAACAGAATTTTGGGGTTTTTTGTAAGATTGCCATATATGAAAAAAGTTATTGATTGCAACTATGTTGCATAATTAATATCTTTTGGCCTTTTGTGCCATTTTTATGCTTTATTTGTCATTTTAATTATATATTTTTTATGATTTATAAAGATATTTTTTTATATGGGACACCATTCTTTGCTTCGATTTTTTTTCAGTTGAGGTTTTGTAACATAACTTTTAAACACCCTGAGGTTGGGGTCACACTGGTATGGCATGTGAGAAGATTTTGGGGTGCTTATGTTTGGTCCCATCTGTTGTGAGCATGAGCCGAGTGTTTTTTATGTGATTGATTCTCTCGATGTCAAAAATCAGATCCAATTAAAGAGAATAGGAGAGTTTTATTTTCCATCTTCTCTACTGTTATTTTCAGCTTTTATGAGATACTTTGGATGTATCTGAGTGCAGTCCGATGTTTCCAAACCCATAGTGTATGTACTTGTAGGGGGGGGACAGTTTTTTTTTTTCCAAAAATTTTTTTGAATTTATATTTTTTGTTTTTTTGGGGCGCCCTGGGGTTTTCATCACCACGGGTATACCCCCCTAATTTTGGGTGGTATCTGTCCAGGGGGTGATTGGAGTTCCCTATTTAAATTAAACTCAGGGGCATTTAACACGCCTGATCCCAAAGACGAAGGGGGGGACTAACTATTTTTTTAGGGGGGGAATGCACTTTGGCTGGGGGGAAAAGGGTTATAGTAGTGGGAAGGGAAGGAAAAGCACGAGAAAGAAAGGGCTGTCTTTTAGCTGGAGCTATATAAGCTCACTCTAGGGACTATGCCGGAGGAGCAGGACCCCGAATCTGGGCTATTAGGGTTTTGCAAACCCTGGAAGCAAAGTTGGAACCAAAGGAAACTGAGGTCCTTGGTTTTTCTTTGCACACCGATCGGCCTTTTTATAGAAAAGCTAGGCGGGGGGACTTAGAGAACAGCTGACAAAGGGCTTGCAATGCAGGTGGCTGGAGCGCTGCAGAAAAAGTAAAAAAAAGGGAGAAAAATCGATATAAGCTGTTGAATCCCCAATCGAAGGGCAGAGAAGGAAGGTTATTCTACCCACTTAGTGGAGGGGGACTTCACCTGCTTTGGAAGATGGACCCTGGCCCTGGGGGCCCCAGTCTGGATTAAACTGGTTTACCCCCCTTCAGAAAGGTACAGCTGAAATTAACCGCCTCCTTTGTTTTTCTACTGTGCCTTTTAAACTAAACCCCCTATCACCCCAAGCTCCTGCTGGGGGAAAGCAACCAAATTGCTGCCTCACCTCTATCCAAGGGGTTTTAACTACCTGCAGGGGGTATCATGATTTTTTCCCCGCTGGTGACATTTTTAAAAAACTTTTAAAATTTTATTACCCCCAGAAAATACCCTTCATTTGTTTTGGTCAGGGCCCACAAAGGGGCAATCTCCAACGTTTAACCCAAAAACGGGGACGTTTGCCCGGCTACTGAGTATCCGGGGGCCCGCCGGACTGGGACAATTGCATTGGGTGATTTATTGTTTTTTTTTACCATATTAATTTTTTCCCTGATTTGGAAGGTACCGGGGAATGTATGGGGTTTAGTATGTACAAAAGATTGAGGTTAGAATCTTTGTTTCTAAAAATTGAGAAACTTAATTTTTCTGTTTTAGGAAATTGAAATTTTTTATGGTTATTGTTTTGGGGGTGATGAGTTTAAGAGGGGTTCTGGGAAGGGGAAAGGCCAATTAGATTAGGTTGCATAGGTGATTGAAGGTTTTTGCATATTATCTAGGTTTTTACTAACTATTAAAAAGAAATGCATTGGGAAGATTTTTCTCAGTGTGTTAAACCTCGGGACTGCCCTGCATGCAAGGGGGGGCAGACCTAAAAGGTTTTGTCCCCAGTGTTTATTTGGGGCTTTTGAAACATTGAAAGAATATTTGTTGTTGCTCCTGTGGAGCCCCACGGGCGGGGTATCGGTCCCGGACCGGGGTATTAGGGGGGATATCCCGGAGGTTTGGTCCGGCCGTGTCCCGTTTTTTCTCAAAAGTAAAACCGTTTGTCCCTTAGTGATGCCTGTCCCCGTTCCCAAAATTTCCACTTGTTTTGTTGATGGAGGTTGAAGTATCAGCAAAAAAGACTATGGATTCTTGGTGAAAATTCCCTTTAATTTCTTGTTTATTGGAAGACATACAGACATGGGGGGAGGGATTCTTTTTTTCCAGTCGTTTGTGAACCCCCAAATGTGTGGTCGGGCCCTCCATCTTAGGTTTCCAAGGGAAACCCATGGGGGTCAGGTGGTTTTCCTAAAAAAAAGGGGGGTACGTCCCATTCCCTAGGTTTGTTTTCTGGATGTAAGTGAGGTTTTCGTTATAATCGGGTTTTACAGGGGCGTGCTGAGTTGTCTTTTTTTTGGTGGTGAAACAGTTTCCCCAAATTAAATGGCGATGTGGGTCATTTAATCAAAAGACTGGGGTGTGGGTTTCTTAGGTTTTCCCCTTTTTTGGTTTAATTGGCATATAGTGAGCCAGTAAAATTTGCCAGATAAATGTGTTCAGATTTCCCTTTTCGATGCATTTGGCCTTATTTATCTGTGTCTGTGTTTTAAATTATTGCTCCCAAAAAACTTTGGACCCCCTCCAAATATCCGTTTGTTTTATCCTTTGTTTGATCTGCTTTTTTACCCCCGGTATTTGACCCCAGGCCATGACTTAACTAACTTAACTATGCCTTTCTTTTTTTCCCTTATTTCCCTGTAAACCCTTTTGGGTTTTTGGAATAGAATTTTTTGACCATCCTGCCTCAAAGTTGTCTGTGGTAGTGTTTTTCTGTCACAAAAAACCCTTCCAAGGAGTTTATACCCCTTTTAGGGATGTATGTCTGGTGGGTGAAGCCCTCTTAAATTGTGTGGGGGGGAAAAAATGGGCGGAAGGTTGGGGTATATAAAATCCGAAGTAAAAAGGGGGAAAAATTTGGGGGCCCCTCCCTTTGGAAGTTTGGGGCTTTCACTGACAAATTCGGGGGAGAGTTGGAAACATGGTTTCCCTCGGGAAAAACCCCACCTATGCAGGGTGATGTATCCGCAAAAAGATTCGGGAAAAAAAGGGGGTTTCTTGGTAACAACCAAGCCAGGGTTTCCGTAGAAAAAGGGGCCTTTGCTTTCATGTGATATCCTTTAAAAAATGTCCATGGGGGGGGAAAACACGTTATGTAAAATGGGTTTTAAAAAATTGGGAAATTCAGTTAACAGTGCACAAAGACACCTAAATTTTAAAAATCAGCCAACAATTATCAGTAAAAATGGCTTGATTATGAAATCACTTTATTTTTCCAGGCCTTAAAGCATTAATTTTTCTTTTTTAAGTCCTTCTGCTTTCCCGTAAAATTTTAAAGCCATTTGCAGCCTGCTTAAATTATCACATTGCTCTCTTGTTCTCTTGACCTATCTGCTAATGTGCTATTGAGAAAAAATGTGAATCTAGTGGGGGTTATTTTTAGTGGAAAAAGTTTTCCAAAATGTTTAAAAATAATGCAATTAAAAAAAACCGGGTTTTAAAAACAGTGAATCATGAAACTCAAAAAATAGAAAACAAAAAGAGCTGTTTGTTCAAAAAAACCCACGAAAAACCAAAAAAAGGGAGTAATACAGAGGTTTTTTTTTTTTTATGGTTTTACAAAACCGCTATTTTTTTTGGGTTTATTTATGTTGGGATGTTTTTATGTGACATCCCGACTCCGGGTCGGGGGGTATGGGAAAAAACCGAGCAGCAGTTGTTTTCACTTCTTGGTTTTTTCACGGGGACAGCGGGGGGTTTTAAGACCTTGATGCCACTGCGTGTGCGGCTGGGTTGGCCCGCTGCTGCTTCAGGACCTTGGAGGATGGTGATGGCAGCTTGAATTTTTCCCGTCCTGCGGGGGAAAAGCGGGGTTTTCCCCGGGCAGGACCGGGGGGGTTTTCCCACGGAAAAATGCGTCACCACAGGTTTCCCTATAAGAAAAAAGGACCTTGCCGGAGGGGGGTGGGGACGCGCCAAAGGTGAGCATACATTTTTTTTTTTTATTTTTAAACCTTTATTTGACTAATAAATGTTTTTTTGGCTGAAAATGGGGGCAGATGCGGTTTTCTGCCCGCATCTCCCGTTTTCGAACCAAAATGAAATTCTGGGATTCGCTGAATTTGAACCAAATTGTTCGAATTGGCGAATGACTCGAATAGCCCCAAAAAAAACAACTCAAATTTGGATTGGTAAAACTTTTCGAGTCGAACATCGCTCATCTCAAAGTAAGAAGCTGAGCTGCCACGCCCCATCCGCATAGCTCCTGGCCCCGGGGGGACTCCCGCTCGTCCTGTGGGGAGCGTCCCTCTTGCTGCCAAAAAATCCCCGGAGGCCCAAGCGCGGGTTGAAAATCATGGAATTCCCGCAGGGGGTTTCCCGAAAAGAATTAACTAAACTTTATCTGTTAGCCAACCACTTGATCGGGGACCCGGGGGCCCCCACCGAGGTGGTTCGGTGACAGGAAAAGAAAAACCCTGCGACGTGAAGACCGGGCCCGGTGGTCTTTATAAACTTTTGGTGGTCCAGTCCCATGGACTTAATTCCCAAGGGCAGTGCCCTTTGGTCTCTGGGGTTTGAAACGATTTTTTTTCTGATTGAGAGGATGACCATCCTGCGTCACCCCAAATCCCCGGGAAAAATTTCCTTTTGTGCCTGGCAGGCCCTCCTTGGATCATAAGGCACATGGTGCTTTGCCCTATCTACTAAATAAGATTACATGAAAAAGATATCGCATGCAGCTGATTAAGGTGTCTCTGCCCTATTCCTATGTCTCGGGTCAGTCCATTTTTTACAAACACATTCTGTATATTGAATGTAAAAGGGAAAACACCGGTGCAGAAAAAACATAGTCTTCAAATCCTTTTATTCTGACACAAAAATTTTAAAATTTTCTCAGCGCCTACGCAGGGGCAGCTAGCGCTTTTCAAAAAAAACCTTTAAATTTTTAGCAATTCATTTAAAAAAAAACCATATTAAATTTTACAAAAAAAAACCCCCCCACCCAAAAAACTGAAGCAAATTTAACAAAATTTAAAAATTTAAAAAGGGATCCTGTCCCCTAAAAAAAACTCCTAAGTGTCAAACACGTGGGGGGGTGGATCCTGTAGCCTGCAAAAAAACCCGCCCGGAGACTAAAGAATATAGCCCTGCTTTTATAATCACTAATGAGTGGTATTAAAACATTTTTTTTGCACTTTCAAGGATGCTTTTAGGAGACAAAAGGAGTGGGATTAGTGTTTTTTTATGTGCAGGGCATTTTTTGGTAGCTTGGGGTGTTCTGAGGTGGGGTAGGATCCCTTTAAGGATAAAAGTTTCTGTGTGCAATCCCCTCTCTTATTTTATATTGCAAAAAAAAAAACTGCGGATAATACATGTTTGGGGGTTTTTAAAAGCAAGCAAAACCCCCTCTTTTTGGGCGGTTTTCCAAGCTAATTTTTTCCCCCTTTTAGCAACAAATTCAAAAATCGGATTTATTTTTTTATTTTGTCCACTTTTTCCCCCTCTTTATGTGGTTTTTAAATTTAAGGTTGTATTCCTGAAATTGGCCCCCGTCTCTGTAATATTTTTGATTGCAGTGATGTTTCCAAAATATAATTTATAAAAAATTGTTGGATGTTCCAAAATGTGAGATGGTAAAAAACATGGAAAAATATTATGACGTTTTGTATTTATTAGAAAATGGTTTTAAAGAAAAGGGTTCACGCACAAAAATTTTTCTTATCACATAGCAACAGTTTTTTTTTTAAAAAATCAAGTTTTTTTTTATAAAAAAAAAGGGCCTGTAATATACGATAGATAGGGTATATTATATATTTTTTCAATTTTTTTTCCTCCACCTCAATTAATTTTTGAGATATCTTACTTTTTAAAAAAAAAAATGCAGGGGGCGTTCTGGATGTCGAGCTGCGGGGCGTGCGGTGGAAAAAAGTCCGCCAGCTCTGCTTCATTCGCAATAAAATTTAAATTGCTTTTTCCCTGGGCTCCCGGTATAAAGGGGCCGAATCCCAAAAACCCCCCCCCCGCAGGGCGGGCGGGGGTGGCCCAATGGCACAGGACGGCCCTGGGTCATTCCTGGTCCTGGGAAGGTCCAGGGGAAGCCCGTGGGCGCCATCTTTACAAGCTCTGGCAGGGGAGTTGGAGGTTCCCTGGTGATGTCTGAGAATTTTGGGACCCGGAGGTGGATGGGGGCGGGGGAGGAGGATGCTGTACAGCTTGTTTTGGAGATCGATTGGCCCCCGGGGGACAAGGAGCGCGGTGGGACCCGGACAATTCTTTTGCTGGGGAGCGCCCAAGGGGGGTACACCCTTAGGGGAAAAGGGGCCCCCCCATCCTCTCCCTCGTCCAGCCCATCTTCTCAGGCAGTCGCCCCCAAGAGAAGGGGACTCGGGTGGGGTACGCAAAAGGGACCCCTCTAATTTGCAGCCAAGGGGGAGTTTTCCCCCCTTTTTGTATTTGCTAATTTATATGCCCCGAAAAGGGGAAAAGCTCCGTTTTTGAGGGAGGTGTTTTCCCTTATCGGGGCTTCCCCTGCGGCTAAGGTTTGTAGGTGGAAACTTTAAAATTTCCCCCGTTCAGGGCGGTGGGGCAGACTTTCTCTCGGGGGGTCCCCCCATCCCCCAAACCTGTAAAAAAAGCTCTCTCTTTGCTTCCGGGAAAATTTTATTTTGATTTAGGCCCTTTTTGATGCCTGGAAATTGGCCACCCAGGCGAGGGGGCCCTTTACCTTATTTTCCTACCCCCCAAACCCTTTCTAGGATGATTACTTTTTTTGACTCCCCTGTGTTTAAGGCGATTGGAAGGGGTGGAAATTGGGGGTCCATTATATAGTCCCCACGCCCCGTTTCAGGATTTGGGGGGAAAACCCCTCATGGCATTGGTTTTTGGTTCACTGGGGTTGAATGTTCCCCTCCTCATGGACCCTGTATCCGGGATTCTGTAAGAAAAAATTTGGATGGGTCTTCCAGTTTAATACGATTTAGTCCCTCTCTGGGGGAAAATTTTTTATGGGAGGCCCATAAAAGCAGTTTTATGGGGGGCGTTAGAATTGCTGCCCATGATGTTGTTTGAAACAGCCCTTTTGAATATAGTTGATATTTGGTATACGGGCTTTGAAGCTAGAAAAAAACAGACCAAAAAAGAATATTAAAAATCTTTCAGGAGATTAGCCAGAAGGAGAAGCTTAAATTAGGTTGTTCTTTTTACATTGAAGCTTATGAAGATATGGTAGAAATAGGCCCGTTTTCTAAAGCATCGGGGGGGGAGTGGTTGGAAATGAAAAAGGTGCGTAGAAATAGCCGTGAATAGTACGTCCCCTCCCAATAATCGCTTTGTTTGGATTTAATTTTTGGGGTCATGGTTAACAGTTTATGGGGGGCCCCCAGGGGTTTGGGAGTGTATATGGTGGTCAGTGAAAAGCATGTTTTTAAAGGTGGTTAGTTTATTACATGTATTCGGTTTGGTATGGTTAGCACTGTATTTGGGTGGTCAGGGGTTTTCACTGTATGGTGGCTTTGGGGGTTCACTGTAATGGGGGGGGCCATTTGGTTAGCAGTATATGGTGGTCAGTGGTTAGCACTGTATTGGTGGCTCGGGGTTAGACTGTATATGGTGGTCAGGGTTAGCCTGTATATGGTGGTCAGGGTTAGCACTGCTATGTGGCTCGTGGTTTTTTCCCTGTATATGGTTTGGCTCAGTGGTTAGCATGTATTGGGGGCTCCCCGTGTTAGCACTGTATTTGGGGCTCGTGGTTAGCACTGTATATGGTGGCTCAGTGGTTGCATTATGGTGGGGTCGTGGTTAGCATGAAAAGGTGGTCATGGTTAGCAGTATGGGGGCTCATGGTTAGCACGTATTGGTGGCTCAGTGTTTTTGTGCTGTATATGGTGTCTCAATGGTTTTGCATTTTTTTTTGGTGGCTCAGTGGGTTTAGCATATTTTGGTGGCTTGTGGTTAGCATGTATATGGTGGGGCCGTGGTTAGCAATTAGGTGGTCAGTGGTTTAGCCGTTTTTTTGGTGTCAGTGGTTAGCACTGTTTTTTTTGGGTCAGTGGTTGCATGTATAGGTGGCTCAGTGGTTGATGTATGGTGGCTCAGTGGTTGCACTGTAAATGGTGGGGTCAGGGTTTTGCACTGTATATGGTGGCTCAGTGGTTAGCCTAATTTTGGGGGCTCGTGGTTAGACTGTATATGGTGGTCAGTGTTTAGCGCTGTTATGGTGGTTTTAGTGGTTAGATGTATATGGTGGTCGTGGTTGCATATATGGTGGCTCAGTGGTTAGCCCCTGTTTTATGGTGGCTTGTGGTTAGCCCCTGTATGGTGGCTCAGTGGTTAGCCTGTATATGGTGGTCAGTGGGTTGCATATACGGTGGGGCCGTGGTTAGCACTGTTATTTGGTTTTGGGTCAGTGGTTAGCACTGTATGTTGGCTCTGGTTAGGACTGTTTTATGGTGGCTTTCAGTGGTAAGCCTGTTTGGTGGCTCTGGTTGCACTGTAAATGGTGGCTCAGTGGTTAGCACTGTATATGGTGTCAGTGGTTAGAATGTATATGGGGGCTCGTGGTTTTTGCGCGTAAATGGTGGCTCGTGGTTAGCCGATATGGTGGGGTCATGGTTTTGCACGTTGTGGTTTTTGGTTTTGTGGTAGCACTGTTATGGTGGCTCAGGGTTTTGACTTTTATGGTGGTCAGTGGTTGCACTGTATATGGTGGCTTAGTGGTTGCACTGTTTTGGTGGGGGTCGTAGTTTTGCGTGTTTACGGGGTCCGTGGATTGCATTTTATGGTGGTTAGTGGTTTGAGTTTGGTGGCTCGTATTTTTGCAGTGTATATGGTGGTCGTGGTTTTTCACTATATGGTGAACGTGGTTAGCCTGTATATGGTGGTCAGGGTTGCCGTATGGTGGTCGTGGTTAGCCTGTTAAAAAGGGGGGGGGTTGTGTTAGCCTGTATATGGTGGCTCGTGGTTAGCAATTTTTTTTTGGTGGGGGTCAGGGTTGCATGTTGGTGGCTCAGTGGTTACACGTAAAAGGTGGTCAGTGGTTTTTCCAGTATTGGTGGCTCGTGGTTAGACTGTTATGGTGGGGTCTGTTTAGCGCGTTTTTGGTGGCTCAGTGGTTGCATCTATTGGTGGGTCAGTGGTTAGCCCTATATGGTGGTCATGGTTAGCATGTATATGGTGGGTTAGTGGTTTGGAAATGTATGGGTGGCTCAGTGGGGTTTGCACGTTTGGTGGCTCAGGGTTAGCCTTACGGGTGGCTCAGTGGTTAGCATGTATGTGGGGCTCAGTGGGGTTTGCACTGATGTTGGTTTAGTGGTTAGCCTGTATTGGTGGTCAGTGGTTAGCACTGTTTGGTGGCCTCAGTGGTTAGCACTGTAAATGATGGCCAGTGGTTGCCCCCTGTATATGGTGGTCAGTGGTTAGAAATGTATATGTTGGGGTCAGTGTTTAGCGCTTTATATGGGGATCAGTGGTTAGACTGATTGGTGGGCCCGTGGTTTTTGCACTATATGGTGGTCAGTGGTTAGCAAATGTATATTTTGGGGGCTTAGTGGTTCCCCCTGTATGGTGGTCAGTATTAGCAGTGTTTTTGGGGGGGGGTCAGTGGATTTTCAATGTATGGTGGCTCGTGTTTTTGCAGTGTATATGGTGGTTAGTGGTTAGCACTGTATGGTGGCTCAGTTTTTTTAGAGGGGTTTTGGTGGCCAGGGTTAGCATGTATATGTTGGCCCCAGTGGTTAGAAGGGGTATTGGTGGCTCAGGGGTTAGCCTGTATACGGTGGCCCAGTGGTTTAGCCTTTTTGGTGGCTCAGTGGTTAGCACTGTATTGGTGGGGGCGTGGTTTTTACTGTTTTGGTGGCTCAAGTAGTTGCGTTTATTGGGGCCTCGTGGGTTTAATGTATATGGAGGCTCAGTGGTTTGCACTGTATATGGTTTTGGGTCAGTGGTTTGGGACTGTTATGGTGGTCAGTGGTTAGCACTTTATAAGGTGGCCAGGATTAGGGATAGTTCGGTGGCTAAGTGGTTAGCACAGTATATGTGGGTCAGTTGGTTTGGACTGATATGGTGGCTCAGTGGTTAGACTGTATGTTGGGCCTCAGTGTTTTGCTTGTGGGGCTCAGTGGTTAGCACTGTAAATGGTTTTGGCTCAGTGGTTAGCACTGTATATGGTGGTCATTGGTTTAGCACGTTTTTGGTGGTCAGTGGGGGTTTGCAGTATATGGGGGGGCTCAGTGGTTAGCCCTGTATGTTGATCAGTGGTTAGCACTGTTTGGTGGTCAGTGGTTAGCATGTATATGGTGGGCTCAGTGGTTAGCACTGTATGGTGGTCAGTGGTTAGCGCTGTAAATGGTGGCTCATGGTTAGCACTGCATATGGGGTTTTTGTGGTTAGCATGTATATGGTGGCTCAGTGGGTTTAAAACCCCTTCGGGGTTTGGGCTCAGTGGTTAGCATGTATTGGTGGCTGGGGGTGGTTTTGCCTGTATGTTGGTCATGGTTAGCAAATGTATATTGGTGGCTCAGTGGTTGCATTGTATATGGTGGCTTAGTGGTTAGCACTGTTGGTGGCTCAGTGGTTGCGCTGTAAATGGTGGTCTGTGGGGGACCCCTATATGGGGCCAGTGGTTTTGCATGTTTTTGGTGGCTTAGTGGTTAGCCGTATGGTGGGGTCAGTTGTTGCAGTGTTATGGGGGGTCGTGGGTTGCAACTATGTATGGTGGTCGTGGTTGCGTGTATATGGTGGTTAGTGGTTAGCACTGTTTTTGGGGGGCTCAGTATTTAGCAGTGTATATGGTGGCTCGTGGTTAGCCATGTATTGTTGGCTCAGTGGTTAAAGTGTTTTAGGCGGTCAGTGGTTTGCCCCTGTATACGGTGGCCGTGGTTGCCCCGTTTTATGGTTGGGTCATGGTTAACTGTATTGGTGGTTAGTGGTTAGCACTGTGTGGTGGCTCAGTAGTTAGCAGTGGGATATGGTGGTCCCGTGGTTAGATGTATATGGAGGCTCAGTGGTTAGCACTGTTATGGTGGGTCAGTGGGTTTGCATGTATAGGTGGCTCGTGGTTAGCCTGATATGGTGGTCAGTGTTGATAGTATACGGGGGTCTAAGTGGTTAGCACAGTTATGATGGGTCAGTTGGTGGAGTTTTTTGGGGTCTTTGGTTAGCACTGTATGTTGGGTCGTGTTTTGCACTGTGTGGTTTTGGTCAGTGGTTTGCACTGTAAATGGGGTGGCTCAGTGGGTTTTGACTGTTTGGGGCTCAGTGGTTTAAACACTGTTATGGGGGCTAGTGGTTGCATGTATTGGTGGCTCAGTGGTTGCATGTTTTTTTTACTCAGTGGTTAGAAAGGTTGTTGACTCGTGGTTTGACTGTTTGGGGCCCCCAGTGGTTGCACTGTATATGGTGGGGGTCGTGGTGCACTGTATGGGGGGGGGTAGTGGTTAGCGTGTAAATGGTGGCCAGTGGTTAGCACTCTTTTTGGTGGCTCGTGGTTTGCACTGTATATGGTGGCTCAGTGGTTAACCCCTGTATATGGTGGTGGTGGTTTGCACTGTATGTTGGCTCAGTGGTTGCACTGTTATGGGGTCAGTGGTTTGCATTTTTAATGGTGGCCCAGTGGTTAGCAACCCCGTTTTTGGTGGTCAGTGGTTAGCGCTGTAAATGGTGGGTTGTGGTTAGCACTTTTTGGTGGCTCAGGGTTTTTGCACTGATTGGTGGGGTTGTGGGTTTGCACTGTATGGTGCTCCGTGTTAGAGTGTTATGGTGGCTCAGTGGATTGCACTATGTATGGTGGCTCAGTGGTTGCAGTGTATATGGTGGGGCTTAGTGGTTAGCACTGTATGGTGGCTCAGTATTTTTTCGTGTATTGGTTTGGGTCAAAGGGTTTGCAATGTATATGTTGGTCAGTGGTTAGAAGTGTATATGGTGGCTCTTGGGTTGACTGTATACGGTTTTGGCCCCCGTGGGTTGCACTGTAATGGTGGTCAGTGGTTAGCACTGTATTTTGGTGGGTCAGTGGTTAGCACTGTTTTGGGGGCTCAAGTTGTCATTTTACATGGTGGGGTCGTGGTTTTCACTGTATATGGAAGCTCGTGGTTAGCACTGTATTTTGGGGGGCCCCGTGGTTACATGTATATGGTGGTCAGTGGTTAGCACTGTATTGGGGGGTCGTGTTTTTCTTTTTTATCGGGGGGCTAATGGTTAGCAATTTTTTTGATGGGTCCCGTTGGTAGGACTGTATATGGTGGCTCGTGGTTTGCACTGTATGGGGGGTCAGTGTTTTTTCACTGTGTGGTGGGGGCAGTGGGTTGCACGTAAATGGGGCTCAGTGGTTAGCATGTATTAGGTGGCCCCTGGTTGCAAGTTATGGGGGCTCAAATGGTTTGACTGTATTGGTGGTATGGTTAGCACGTATGTTGACTCAGTGGTTAGCACTGTAATTTGGTGGGGTCGTGGTTTCAAATGTATATGGTGGCTCAGTGGTTAGCCTGTTTTGGTGGTCCCCGTGGTTAGCGCTGTAAATGGTGGTCATGGTTAGCAAGCTTGGTGGGGCTCAGTGGTTAAGGGATTATATGGGGGCTCAGTGGGTTAAAAAATTAACGGTGGTATTGGTTGCACTGTATATGGTGGGGGTGGTGGTTAGCACTGTAGTTGGTCAGGGGTTTGCACTGTATATGGTGGCTCAGTGGTTTTGATTGTATTTGGTGGCTCAGGGTTAGCATGTATGGTGGTCAGTGGTTGCGATGTAAATGGTGGCTTGTGGTTGCACTGTATTTTGGTGGTCAGTGGTTGCCTGTATATGGTGGCTGTTTGGGGTTTTGCGCGTTATGGTGGCTCGTGGTTAGCACTGTTTTTGGGGGGTCAGTGGTTTTTCATTATGGTGGCTCAGTGGTTGCCCTGTTATGGGGGTTTTTAGGGTTGACTGTTGGTGGGTTTGGGGGGGGTTAGCCTTTTGGTGGCTCAGGGGTTTAGCACTTCGGGGGGGGCTCAGGGGGTTACACTGAAGGTTTTGGCTCGTGGTTGACTGTTTTGGCTCGTGGTTAAAAAGGGTTTTTTGGTGGCTCAGTGGTTTTGCATGTTTTGGTGGCTCAGGATTAGCACTGTAAATGGTGGTCAGGGGTTTAAAAGCCTGTATATGGTGGCTCAGTGGTTCCCACGATTTGTGGCTCAGTGGTTTTCATGTATTTGGTTGGCTCAGTGGGTTAGCCTGTATATGGTGGCTCAGTGGTTAGCATGTTATGGTGGCTCGTTTTTTTTCCCTTTTTATATGGGGGGTCTTGGGGTTTGCCTGTTTTTGGGGCCTCTAGTGGTTGCACTTTGGGGTTTGGCTCGGGGTTTTTTGCACTGTTATGGGGTAGTGGTTGATTGTTTGGTGGGGCTCAGGGGTTAGACTGTATGGGGGGCTCAGGGGGTTTTAGCATGTTTTGGTGGTTTTTGTGTTGAATGTTTGGTGGGTCAGTGGTTAGGCCTGAAAATTTGGTGGCTAAAGTGTTTTAGCCTGTTTATGGTGGCTCGTGAGGGTTTTGAAAGATATGGTGGCTCGTGGTTGCCTAATGGGGGGGCCAGGGGTTAGCACTGTTTTTTTGGGGTGGTTTAGGTGGTTAGCACTGTATGGTGGTCAGTGGTTTGTTTTATGGTGGGCTCAGTGGTTGCCTTTATTGGTGGTCAGTGGTTAGCACTTTTTAGGTGGCTCAGTGGTTGCACGTATGTTTGGTCGTGGTTTTCATGTATTGGTGGTCTTGGTTAGCACTTTTATGGTGGCTCATGTTTCCCTTTTAAATTGGTGGTCGTGGTTAGAACTTTTTTATGGGGGTCAGTGGTTGCATTTATTGGTGGCCCAGTGGTTAACGGGTATTTTGGTGGTTATTGGTTACACTGTTTTGGGG
>JARQOC010003174.1:0-18485 GCA_033576535.1 Allobates femoralis | reverse complement strand
TTTTTTTTCCGGGGGCTAAAAAGAAATACATTAAATTTTTGCCCCATTCGCTCTCTTTATGAACCTAAGGGGAATCCCAAAGAACGATCACACTCCATATTTTGGAAAAAAATTTCATTGCTTTGACATGAAAAGTGGTTTTGCGTCTAAACAGTGAAAATAGACTTTAAGATACGTTGACTATATCTCGGCTAGAAAAAGATACTTTTAAATTTTTTCCCCCTTTCTGCTCTCTTATAAAACCTAACAGGAACCCCCAAAGAACAGCACAAGCTCCGATTTTTTTGGAGAAAAATTTCTTGCTTTGACATAAAAGGGTTTTTTTCGCGTCTAAACGTAAAAATAGACAAAAAGCATACGTTTAAATATATTTTGGGTAGAAAAAAAGATACATTCAAATTTTTTGTCCCATTTGCTCTCTTTATAAACCCTTAACAGGAACCCCAAAGAAACATCACAGCTCCTATTTTGGAGAAAAATTCATTGTTTTGACATAAAAGGTGTTTTCGCGTCTAAACAGTGAAAAAACATTTAAGCATACGTTTGACTATATTTGGTAAAAAAAGATCATTAAAATTTTTTTGTCCTTTGCCCCTTTTTATAAACCCAAAGCGGGGAACCCCCAAAAGAACAGCATCACAGCTCAGTATTTTTGGAGAAAAATTCATTGCTTTGAATAAAGTGTTTTTCGCTTAAACGGAAAATAGACATTTAAAGCATACGTTTGACATATCTCGGGCTAGAAAGAAGATACATCAAATTTTTTCCCATTTTCTCTCTTTATAACCAAAGCAGGAACCCAAAAAACGCATCACAGCCCCAGTAGTTTTGGAGAAAAATTATTGCTTTGACATAAAAGGTGTTTTCGCGTCTAAACAGTGAAAATACATTTAAGCATACGTTTGACAAATTTTCTGGCAAAGGAAGATACATTAAAATTTTTTTTGTCCCATTCTTCTTTTATGAACTAAGCAGGAACCCCAAAGAACACATCACGCTCCTTTGTTTGGAAAAAAATTTTTGTTTTTGCATGAAGGTTTTTGCGTCTAAACATGAAAAAAACTTTTAAGCATACGTTTGACTAACTCGGGCTAAAAAGAAGAAAAATTTCAAATTTTTTGTCCCTTTCTGTTCTTTATGAACCTAGCAGGAATCCCAAAAAAACAGATCACAGCCCCAGAAATTTTTTGGAAAAAAAATTCATTGCTTTACATGAAAGTGGGGTTTTGGGGTCTAAAACATAAAAATAGACATTTAACAACTTTGACTATACTCTGGTAAAAAGAAAACATTAAAAATTTTTTGTCCCTTCTCCTCTTATGACCTAAGCGGGAATCCCAAAGAACAGCATCACAGCCCCGTATTTTGGAGAAAAATTCATTGCTTTGACAGAAGTGGTTTTCGCGCCCTAAACAGTGAAAATAACATTTAAGCATACGTTTGACTATATCCTGGCTAAAAGAAGATACATTCAATTTTTTTCCCCATTCTGCTCTCTTTATAAAACCAAGCAGGAATCCCAAGAACAGCATCACAGCTCCAGTAGTTTGGAGAAAAATTCATTGTTTGACATGAAAGTGTGTTTTCGCGTCTAAACAGGAAAATAGACATTTAAGCATACGTTTGACTATATCTCTGGCTAAAAGAAGAATACATTAAAATTTTTTTGTCCCATTCTGCCCCCTTTTATGAACCTAAGCAGGAATCCCAAAGAACAGCATCACAGCTCCAGTATTTTTGGAGAAAAAATTCATTGCTTTGACATGAAAGTGTGTTTTCGCGTCTAAACAGTGAAAATAAAACATTTAAGAATACGTTTGACTATATCTCTGGCTAAAAGAAGATACATTCAAATTTTTTGTCCATTCTGCTCTCTTTATGAACCAAAAGGAGAATCCAAAAGGGAACCCGCATCACAGCTCCATAGTTTTGGAGAAAATCATTGCTTTGACATGAAAGTGTGTTTTCGCCGTCTAAACAGTGAAAATAGACATTTAGATACGTTTGACTATATCTCTGGCTAGAAAGAAGATACATTCAAAATTTTTTTCCCATTCTGCTCTTTTTTATGAACCTAAGCAGGAATCCAAAGAACAGCATCACAGCTCCAGTAGTTTGGAGAAAAATTCATTGCTTTGACATGAAAGGGGGGGGGGGGGGGGGGGGGGGGGGGGGGGGGGGGGGGGGGGGGGGGGGGGGGGGGGGGGGGGGGGGGGGGGGGGGGGGGGGGGGGGGGGGGGGGGGGGGGGGGGGGGGGGGGGGGGGGGGGGGGGGGGGGGGGGGGGGGGGGGGGGGGGGGGGGGGGGGGGGGGGGGGGGGGGGGGGGGGGGGGGGGGGGGGGGGGGGGGGGGGGGGGGGGGGGGGGGGGGGGGGGGGGGGGGGGGGGGGGGGGGGGGGGGGGGGGGGGGGGGGGGGGGGGGGGGGGGGGGGGGGGGGGGGGGGGGGGGGGGGGGGGGGGGGGGGGGGGGGGGGGGGGGGGGGGGGGGGGGGGGGGGGGGGGGGGGGGGGGGGGGGGGGGGGGGGGGGGGGGGGGGGGGGGGGGGGGGGGGGGGGGGGGGGGGGGGGGGGGGGGGGGGGGGGGGGGGGGGGGGGGGGGGGGGGGGGGGGGGGGGGGGGGGGGGGGGGGGGGGGGGGGGGGGGGGGGGGGGGGGGGGGGGGGGGGGGGGGGGGGGGGGGGGGGGGGGGGGGGGGGGGGGGGGGGGGGGGGGGGGGGGGGGGGGGGGGGGGGGGGGGGGGGGGGGGGGGGGGGGGGGGGGGGGGGGGGGGGTGTTTAATGTTCTAACGTAAAAGAATAATAATTTTTGCATCTCTCTTAGAACAAAAACCCCCAAAACCCTAACTAGTTTTAAGAAAATTCATGTTTGAAGAAATTTTGTTAAAAGTGGCTTAACATTTGACTTACTGTGAAAAGTAAAAATTTTTCCATTTTTCTTTGCCTAAGAACCAAAAAAAAACAGCTCAACTCATAGTTTTGGAGAAAAATTCATGCTTTGACATGAAGTGTTTTTTGTTCTTTAACAGTGAAAATAGACATTTAAGCATACGTTTGACTATTTTTGGGCTAGAAAGAAGATACATCAATTTTTGTCCTTCTCTCTTTTGAACTACAGAACCCCAAAGAACGCTACAGCTCCAGTAGTTTTGGAAAAAATCATGCTTTGAATGAAAGTGTGTTTTCGGTTAAAGTGAAAGACATTAGCATAGTTTGCTATATTCTGCTAAAGAAAATCATTTTTTTTCCCTTTGCCTTTGACCAAGCGAACCAAAAGGAAAAATCTGTTTAGAAATTTTTTTACTGAAATGTTTTTCGTCTAACGGAAAAAGACATTAATTTGCATTCTTTAAAAGAAGATCAAAATTTTGTCCATTGTTTTTAGAAAAACAGTAAAGAAAGTCAGCCTAAGTGAAAAATAGCTTAAGAAGTTGTTTCGCAAAAGTAAAAAACCTTTGTCTTTATAACTCTGGCAAAAGAATCATCAAATTTTTAAATTTTCTTTATGAATGGTCCCAAAGAAATACATATAGTTTGAAAATTCTGTTTGAATAATTTTTGTCCCTTTCTAAATGAAAATAGCAACAAGGACATACCTCTGGAGAAATTAAATTTTTGCCATTGTTTTATGCTAACAGGAAAAAGAAGCATCGCTATATTGGAAAGAAAATTCATTTTTCATGGTTTTGCCTAACATAAAAGAAAATTAAGCTATTGAATATCTTGCTAAAAGAATCAAATTTTTTTCGCTTTTTAACCTAAGAATAAAAAGCACCCGCTATTTTGGGAAAAAATTCTTTTGACTTTGGTTTTTCCCGGGTCAAAGAAAATAACTAAGTAGTTTGAAATCTTGTGAAAATTTTCTTAATTTTTCCCATTGCTCTTATAACTCGTAAAGAAACATCAATCCATGTTTTAGAAATTTTGCTCAGAAAGTGTTTTGTCTAAGAAAATCATTGCTTGTTGAATTTCGGCTAAAAGTAATAAATTTGCCTTCGTTTTTATACCTGCAGAAAAGAAAAATCAATTTCCTTTTTGAAAAATAAAGACAGAAAGTGTGTTTTGGAAAATAAATGCTTTACATATTGTTTCTCTAAAAGAAATAATTAAATTTTTTCCCAAAAGTCTCTTTTGCCAGCTTTCCAAAAAACCCAAACAGCTCCAGTGTTTTGGGAAAATTCTCTTGTTGAAATGTGTTTTCGCGTCTAAACAGTGAAAATAGACATTTAAGCTGTTTGACTTACTTGGTAGAAAAAGATACATCAAATTTTTGTCCATTCGCTCTCTTTGAACCTAAGCAGTCCCAAGACAGCATCACAGCTCCAGTATTTGAGAAAATTCATTGTTGACATGAAGTGTGTTTTCGCGTAAACGTGAAAATACATTTAGCTCGTTTGACTATATCTTGGCTAAAGAAATCATTCAATTTTTGCCCTTGCTCTTTTGACCTAAGCAGGAATCCCAAGAACAGCATCACAGCCGTAGTTTTGGAGAAAAATTCATGCTTTGACATGAAAGTGTGTTTTCGCGTCTAACAGTGAAAATAGACATTTACATACGTTTGACTATATCTCTGGCTAAAAGAAGAAAATTTCAATTTTTTGTCCATCTGCTCTCTTTATGACCTAGCGGATCCAAAGAACAGCATCGCCATAGTTTGGAAAAATTCTTGCAGAAAAAGTTGTTTCCCTCTAACAGTGAAATAACTTTTAAACTTTACTTCTGAAAAGAAATAATTCAAATTTTGTCCCTTTGTTTTAAGAACCAAGCAGAATCCAAGGAAAATCTGTTTGAGAAATTTTGCTTCATGAAATTTGTTTGCTCTAAAGAAATAATTAAATTTTGCTTATTCTTTAAAAAGAATCAAAGCCATCGCTTTTTTGCAGAGAACCAAGGACAGAGTGTTTTGAGAAAAATATGCTTTACATAAGTTTTTTCCTCTAAAGGAAATAATTTTGCAACGTTGATATACCGGTAAAAGACATTAAAATTTTTTTCCTTTTGTTTTAAAACTACAGTTCCAAGAAGTTCCTTTTTGGAAATTAGCTTTGCATAAGTTTTTCCTTCTAAAGGAAATAATTTTCCTCGTTTGACTAACGGTAAAGAAGATAATTAATTTTGATCTGCTTCTTATGGCGTAAAGACAGCATACAGCCATATTTGGAGAAAAATTTCAAAAGTTGTTTTCGCTCTAAATAAAATGGAATTTTAAGACGTTGACTATATTTGAAAGAATTTAAATTTTCCCCAATTGTTTTTGCCTAACAGGAAAAAGAAAATAAGCTCGTATTTGGAGAAAATCTTTTTGAAATTGTTTTGCTCAACAGGAATCAAAGCAACTTACTAATCGTTAAAAAGAAATTAATTTTTGTATTGTTCTTTAACTAAAGAATAAGAACGTCGCCATATTTTGGGAAAAATTCATTTTGTACTTTTTTTGGCTAACAGTAAAAAGCATTAGCCGTTTGAAATCTCTGTTTGAAAGGATTTTTTGTCCACTGTCTTTAGACTTACAATCCAAGAAGCATCAAATCCTGTTTAAAAATCAGTTAGAAATTTGTTTTGTTGGGAAAAATCATTCTTTGACTAATTTGGCTAAAAGGAAATAATTTTTGTCCTTTGCTTTTTGCTAAAGAATCCAAAAGTCCATCTTTTTGAAAAATCATGGACAGAAGTGTTTTGGTAAACATTGTGACATTAACTTTTGCTTACATAAAAAGGTGTTTTCCGTCCCTTAAACAGTTAAAAAATGGGACTTTTAAAGCATCCGTTTGACTATATCCCCCGGCTAAAAGAAGATACTTTTGGGGGGATCCAAGAGGGCCCGCCCCCCAATAGAAGACGTGTCCCACTGAGTTTTTCTACCCAACGCAATCTGGAAACCCCCTTTCCCCCAGAGCGCCCGCACCCTTTGTTTTCGGGGCCCCACCCTTCACTTGAAACCCTCAAGATAAAAAAAAAAACCATTTTTGGGCCCGGGAGACCGCCGAAGGGAGACCTCGGGGAATGTTTGGTGAGGCCTCCCCCCCCCCACGGGCTCCTTACCCCCCGGCCAGGGGCCGGGGATACCAAAGGAGCCCCCCACTGAGGGACCTCGGGAAAGCCGCACCACTGTGGCCCGGGAGGGAAAAAGGGCAATTTCCCCCCCAAATTGGGGGCTGGGGCCCCGGGGTTTTTGGGTGGCAGGCGCCCCACCCCGAACTCAAGGGGGAAGCAGAGGGGGGGGACCCCTTGCGCACCGGCCCTCCTCGGGTTGCATCCCCCCCCAGGGGCTCCCGGGGTTGTACAGAGGGAAATTGCGATTTGAGGTCGGGGGGGGTGAGTGGGGATTTAAAGGGGGGGTCCCGTTGTCCCCAAACGGGGGGCGTTTTTCCCCCGCCAACGCCCTGGGCAGACGGGGGTTTGGGGCCTGCTGCGCTCGCTCAGAGGTGGGGAAAGAAAAATTGCTGGAGGGGGACCGGGACAAAGTCCGGGGGGGGAGCGGGGAACCCTTTCTTTAAACCTCCGGCCCCCGGGTGGATAGAGGCTTTTTGGTGTTTTCGTTCCGGGACCCGTGGGGGGGGAAACTAGTTGGGGGGGCCCCTCTGAATAAAAGGGGGCTGGGGCTTTTCACACAGCCCAAACAAAACCCCCGGGGAAAAGGGCATCCAAAAGAAAAACAAAACACTCGGGAAAGGGGGGGGGAAATTTTAAAATTTAATCCGGGGTAACTCAAAAAAACAATAGTAAACCATCTTATCTAACAGGCAGCACCTCACATTAAACCCTAAACAGTACTCTGTTTCCCTTTGTGCTCCCCCTTTTTATCTCCCCCTTTTTGGGGGTGCTACACACCAGCTCCCGGGGGGTTCCTGTTCTAAAATACCTACAAGCAAACTTTGAACTACCAACCCCCCCTGGAGCGGGTATTAACCCCTTCGCCTGGGGGGCCCAAAGCTGCCCCTTTTTTCACCACCAAGGAGGCAAACGTTATTGAATATTGCCCTAACTATTTAAAAAAAGGGGTTTAAATTTACTAAATTTCCCCACAAACAATGTGCATCAGGGTCTACCTAGTCGATGACGTGGGATCCAGGGGAGGCTTAAAAAGCCCAAAATAAAAAAAACATTCACAGTTCCATACTAAACAGGGGGGAAAAAAAGCTTTAAAAACCCCCCCGGGGTAACATCAAAATTTCCATTTAAATTCCCGGGTTTTCCCCAAGCCGTTTGTAAAATAAATTTCTCCCCAAAACAGACTGACCTCATGACTCATCCTAAAAAAAAACCAAACGTACTTTCCCAACTGATGGCTGAGGCATCCGACCTGACGTGGAGAGCAAATTCGGACGCAGAAATGGACCCTAAAGATAATAAAGTCACCCGCTCATTCATAAAGCGTATACTGACTAAAGCCATAGAACCAATCAGCAAGGAGCTAGCTGAGATAAAATTAGATTTGGCTCAACAAGGTCATAGACTGGGGGCAGTAGAAAATGACCAGGCAACCACAATGACACAATCCAATAAATTACTGGACTGCCTAAATGCTCACGAAACTCAAATACATGCCATCCATTCTACGCTTGAGGACCACGAGAATCGTGAGCGTAGAAACAATATCCGCATAAAATACCTTCCAGAATCAATTGCGTTTGAAGCCCTGCCCTCAGCTGTGAATGAAATCTTTACTAAGCTGCTCCGAGACGATGATCCTAAAGACATGGAGATTATTAGAGTTCACAGAACACTACGCCCTAAGCCAAACCAAAATGATCCTCCCCGCGATGTACTGTGTCGCTTCCTAGACTACAGAACAAAAGAACTCATCTTACGGAGAGCCAGGGAGGCAGAGACTATCGAATATGAGAACTCTCAACTGAAATTGTTCCAAGACATCTCTGCCATAACCCTAAAGAAGAGACGCTTGCTTAAACCCTTCACAGACATCTTGACACAAAAAGGTTATCGCTTCCGCTGGCTGTTCCCTTTCGGCATCTTTATCACAGCTGGTGAAAAGAAACTAACGGCCAGGACGTCTGAGGACATCAGAGACGTCTGTCAATCACTCAGCATTGAATTACAGTCTTACCCAGATCTAGAAACCTTCCACGCAGCCTCTTTACAGGGACCCCTCCAAGTCACCCCCCCGTGGCAAGTCGCTGGAACTCCGAAATCACAGCGTCTACGGAAAAAGATATCCAAAACACCACCGCCGAAGGATGGAGTAGAGACGACCTGATGTCTTCACTAGGATACGAAGGACTCTTTCTCGCCTGTATATTAGCGGACTATTTTTTAACACCTTGTCCACGGACCACCCTTACACGCCACTGATTGGAATGTTACTAATCCAATATTGGGTTCCCATACCTTTAAAACCAAACAATTCACTCCCTTAACCCTGCATTTACCTACCGCCCATCCACCCAGCTCCCTCCTTTGTCCCCCCTCCCTTCCTTATTCTCCCCGTTCTCTTCCCCACCCCATACCACCACGACACTTGAACCCCTAATTAATGCACAGCTAATCTATGCCTCTTTGATTGACAGGCTTACTACACTACCCGCGGCCTTACTTGAATAAAGAGTGAGACCCAGTCATTCCTATAAGAAGAACCCTTTTGTTATACAGGTTATACTGCGTTTTACAGTAATGTTGGGTTATATCTTTGTTTTGTAATATGTTTGACTTCTAGATCCTCGGAAGTCCTGTTTCCATAGTTACCGTATAGGTACCATTACATACTTACTACCATTGACCCTTTCCCCCTTCCCTTACCCGATATCCCTCCACTACACGTGGAACCCACCCCCCCCCCTCACCCCAACTACTTAATACCACAGCAGGTACTATTTGGCTATGGTGGTACCATCAACGATCCTCCCCATATGGTCCACGTTGTTATGTCGCTGATCGCTAGACATGTTGTACATGATTGCAATGGAAATGTTATTAATGTATCTCTCTTTTCTTTTGTCTTCCCTCACTACTTTTCTACTTTCTTTCCTTTCTTCCCACCCAACCACCCCTCCCGGTCATGAGGCTGGAGTCGAGGACCGCTCGAATCATACACACACCTATCTGGCATCAACCACCCAATGATGGCGTCTCAACATAAGGTATTTACCTTTGCTACGCTCAATGCTAAGGGGCTAAACTCCCCCATACCGAGGAGACACACTCTAGACCTACTCAAGAAACATGCGGCAGATGTGCTGTTGATACAAGAAACTCACTTTACCCCCGAAAAACTACCTAACTTTGACAGGTCACACTATGATACCTGGTTCCATGCCACATCACCACAGCCCCGGTCACGAGGGGTCTCGATTGCTATAAAGAAAGGAATCCCTTTCCAAACTCGAGAACATTTAATTGACACTAACGGCCGCTATATTTTTCTCAAAGGTCTACTAGCTGGCAATTTAGTTACAATTTGTTGCCTATATGCCCCCAACAAAAAACTCCTGAAATGGCTCCATTCAACTCTGAGGAAAATAGGAGATTTCCGTGAAGGCACGCTGATAGTAGGGGGAGATCTTAATGTTGCACTAAACCCACTAATAGATACCACAACAAAAAAAAGTACTTACTCACAGGGTGATCTCAATAAAATCAAAGTCCAACTTCGCGAGCTCCAACTATTGGATGTATGGAGATACTTACACCCAGATGATTGTGACTACACCTTTTATTCACACCCACACGCCTCTTACCATAGACTAGATTACTTCTTTGTCTCCAAAAACACCCTAGCCAAAGTGAGATCAACAAAAATCAACCCTAACATATTCTCAGACCATTCCTTCGTAACGATGACACTGACACTACAGAAGACCTTCCCCACTCATAGATCGTGGCGACTCACTGAGTCGGTGCTTGACAACCCATCCACCCTCTCTCGCATAACCAAAACACTAGAGCAGTATTTTGCTCAAAACGTTAATGGTGAGGTTACGGTACCGACGCTTTGGGAAGCCCACAAATCTGTGGTCAGAGGAGAATTTATATCAATCACAGCGTACATTCACAAACAACAACAGAAACAGCTTGATCTGCTATATGAGGAAATCTTTGACCTAGAAACAAAACACAAAAAATTAATCACCCCCCCAATAATGGAGCAACTAACCCTTAAAAGGCGTCAACTTAAAGACATCCTATTCCTACAAACGGCAAAATGGCTCGCTTCATGGCGCACTAAAATGTACGTTCACGGTGACAAAGCCTCGAAATTGATGATTTCAAGAATTAAACAGAGACAAACCCACACCTCCATACATTCCATCAAAACGGCGGAGGGACGATCCACAACTAATTATAACCAAATAGAAACAGCGTTTCTACACTATTATACACAACTATATAACCTACGCCCCAAAGAAACCAAAACAGAAGAGGCGGTCAGAAGGCAAAAAATCAAACATTACTTATCCCGCCTAAACCTTCCGAGCTTTACCCCACAACAACAATTGCTTCTAAACAAGCCCTTTGGCCTAGAGGAGCTCCGGTCCGCCCTGTCGAGGTGCCCCCCCAACAAGGCGCCGGGTCCAGATGGACTACCCTGTGCATACTACAGATCGTTCCCCTCGATTCTCCAACCACACATGCTGAATATGTATAATTCCATATTGCAAGGAGACCGATTTCCGGCCCAAACTTTAAAAGCAAAAATATCCCTAATCTACAAAGAAGGGAAGGACCGGGAAATGTGTAGCAGCTACCGACCGATCTCCTTACTAAATGTTGATTTAAAAATTTTCGCCAGTATGATCGCTCGTCGAGTAGCTGCCTACCTACCGGATAAAATTTCACTAAACCAAACTGGATTTGTGGGGGGAAGAGAGGGGAGGGACAACGTACTGAAGGTACTGCACCTTATCCACCATGCCAACAGACAGAAAATTCCACTAGTCCTCCTGGGAACGGACGCTGAAAAGGCCTTCGACAGGGTGGACTGGCTTTCCTTGGAAGAGACGTTGTTGGGATTCGGCATCCCGACCCAACTAGTGGCGGCGATTTTAAAAATGTACACTAGCCAAACCGCTCGCATCAACATTAATGGCTCCCTAACAGATACCTTCTCCATACACAATGGCACGAGACAGGGATGCCCACTGTCCCCTCTATTATTTATCCTGGCAATGGAACCCTTGCTGATTGATATTCAGCTAGATAAGAGGATTCAAGGCATCACACTAGGAGAGACGCACCATAAATCGGCTGCCTTCGCTGACGACTTACTCATATTCATGACCAATCCTTCTAAAAGCTTCCCCCCCTTATTAAAAATTTTTGACAACTACAGTGCCCTTACCAATTTTAAAATAAATACTTCAAAATCGGAGGCCTTAGACCTGAACATCCCTCTACCACTCTTATCCAGATTAAAAACCTCATACTCGTTCTCATGGCCTAAATCACACATCACCTATCTAGGCATAAAAATTAGTAGATCTCATAAAACTCTTTTCTCTCTCAACTACCCTCCTTTATTAGACAGAGTAATTGCCACTATGAAAACTTGGCGTGACCCCTTTTTATCCTGGATGGGACGTAAGAATATCCTCAAAAGCCTCATCCTGCCTAAATTTACTTACCTCTTCTCTATGTTACCGATACATGTCCCTAATGTTTATTTACGCAAGGTCAATTCTTTTCTTTACGCCTATATTTGGAAACATAAGAGACACCGTTTAAATTACCGTACTCTTTCTCTCCCAAAAGTAAAAGGAGGAATGGGCGCACCAGATATTAGAATCTATTACCACGCAGCAGTCCTATCACGCTCTGTTGATATCATACGAAACACACACAATAAATTATGGATTGATATAGAAAACAAATTATCCCCACAGCTCCTCCGCCCACTCCTACTGACGCACTGCAGTGACAAATCATCTGAAAGCCAACATAATCCTCTCACAAGCACACTCCTACTAGTATGGACCAATATACATACCTACTTGATACCCCCATCAACTCCTCTCCTTACCTTGTTGGATATACTAGTGAGATCGAAATTACTATACAACCCCAGCAAACACCGCACCGGACTACTTGCCAGCCTAACAGCGGATCATTTATACGCAGATGGAGCTCTTCTCCCATTATCTAATCTGCACAAAATACCAGGCCTCGAATCTATTAATTTCCTCCAATATAAGACTCTACAATCCCTCCTGCATAACATCCGATTCGATACGGCGCTCACTCGCAGTCCCACGGCATTTAAAACGCTCTGCGCGAGACAGATCAGACCTACTAAGATCCTTTCTACCATTTACCAAAGCATTTTAGAAAGAGATGTACCTACGAAAAGAGCCTATATACATAGCTGGGAAAAAGATTTAGGTTATAAGTTTACACCTCAACAGATTTCACATATCTACACCCACTCACATGGCCCGACTAAATGCATCAAAGTACAAGAGAACTCCTACAAAATTCTCTCTCGCTGGTATACTGATCCACAGAAAACACACAAATGGAAGAAACAATTCCCCCCGAATTGTTGGCGTTGTGGTGATGTGAACGGGAACTACATCCACCTTTGGTGGCATTGTCCATCCCTGATCCCCTACTGGAATCTGACGACTCACCTGATCAGAGATGTGACTAAACAAAATATCAAGTTATCCCCTGAAGTTGTCCTGTTGAATCTACCCCTAGACACTTCCCAGGGTGAGTTCTCTGTGTTAATCTGTACAATTCTAGCTGCAGCGAAACTTCTTATACCAACGGTATGGAGATCCCCTCAAATCCCGACTCTTCAATCGTTGATTGATAAAATTGACCAACTGTATCTAGTAGCGAAACTGGCTGCCTCGGTGAACCATACACAAGCGTCTGTCAGTAACCACTGGCGAGCTTGGGTACTCTTCAAAAAGACGCTCATAGTACCTCAATCTCAACCCCTCACCTCATTTAATCAATAAAGATCCTCTAGGCTCCACCCTCTGACCCGCCCCTCCCACCTCTCTCTTCCCCTCTAACCTATTATTCCCTCTTCTATTCTTCTTCTTATCCTCCTTTCCTCTTTCATATATGTTTTCACCTTCTTCGTGTGCTTAACTTTCTCTAAATAGTTTGACAATAACCGTAGTTAACCATATGTTTGGAATTAATTAATCATTTTTCATTGATTGTCACAAGCTGAATTTCTCTATTCTGTAATTATCTGATTATCATCTTAATATCTTGTAAAACAATAAAAAGAATTTTTGAAATGAAATGAAAGAAGATACATTCAAATTTTTTGTTCCATTCTGCTCTCTTTATGAACCTAAGCAGGAATCCCAAAGAACAGCATCACAGCTCCAGTAGTTTTGGAGAAAAATTCACTGCTTTGAAATGAAAGTGTGTTTTCGCGTCTAAACAGTGAAAATAGACATTTAAGCATACGTTTGACTATATCTCTGGCTAGAAAGAAGATACATTCAAATTTTTTGTCCCATTCTGCTCTCTTTATGAACCTAAGCAGGAATCCCAAAGAACAGCATCACAGCTCCAGTAGTTTAGGAGAAACATTCATTGCTTTGACATGAAAGTGTGTTTTCGCGTCTAAACAGTGAAAATAGACATTTTAGCATACGTTTGACTATATCTCTGGCTACAAAGAAGATACATTCAAATTTTTTGTCCCATTATGCTCTCTTTATGAACCTAAGCAGGAATCCCAAAGAACAGCATCACAGCTCCAGTAGTTTTGGAGAAAAATTCATTGCTTTGACATGAAAGTGTGTTTTCGCGTCTAAACAGTGAAAATAGACATTTAAGCATACGTTTGACTATATCTCTGGCTAAAAAGAAGATACATTCAAATTTTTTGTTCCATTCTGCTCTCTTTATGAACCTAAGCAGGAATCCCAAAGAACAGCATCACAGCTCCAGTAGTTTTGGAGAAAAATTCATTGCTTTGACATGAAAGTGTGTTTTCGCGTCTAAACAGTGAAAATAGACATTTAAGCATACGTTTGACTATATCTCTGGCTAGAAAGAAGATACATTCAAATTTTTTGTCCCATTCTGCTCTCTTTATGAACCTAAGCAGGAATCCCAAAGAACAGCATCACAGCTCCAGTAGTTTTGGAGAAAAATTCATTGCTTTGACATGAAAGTGTGTTTTCGCGTCTAAACAGTGAAAATAGACATTTAAGCATACGTTTGACTATATCTCTGGCTAGAAAGAAGATACATTCAAATTCTTTGTCCCATTCTGCTCTCTTCTTCAAAATATTTTATTAGATTATAATAAAATGAGGATGGGAAGGGAAGGGGTTACATAATAAAAGTGGGTGGGGGAAGGGAAGGGGTAAGGAAACACACAATATGTACAAAGACACAAATGCAGTAGGAAAATGTTAGTAAGTGACAAAATGTAGGTAACAAGTAGAATTATTTTGTAGTCATAATTCAATGAATTTATATAAAGGAAAAACATACAGTTATCAAACCAGAATATTTACATTGACAATTGAGAGTTTGAGTGAGGTTTATTAGAACACGTGTATAGTACTATTTGTGATTGAACTACAGCTCCAAAAAGAGAAATGTTGAAGGCTAAATTAACTTATTTTCAAGCCATTGGAAAAACTTAAAGAAGATACTGTCCCAGTTAGATTTCCACAAATTTTGTGTGGGGGGAACCTAAGGCATAAGCATGGGGCAATAAGATTTTATCCAGTTCCCATTGGAGCGAGAATTTTTCCCAGGTGTTGTTACGGATAGCAAATGAGTTCTCATAGGTGCAATGAGCAGTGACTCTGTTAATCAGATTGGTGATTGATGGTGGTTCAGGTGTTTTCCACCTCGCGGCTAATAGGGTTTTGGCAGTTAATACCACATGTGCGATTAGGGATCTAATATGCGGAGGAAAATCTTCTATGCCTAATAGTAGGAGGGCCAACTCCGGAGAGAGGGTAAAATGGGTTGTAGTGATGCGTCTTAATAATGAGACAACCTCCTCCCAAAATTGTTGAATTTGGGGACATGACCAGAACAGATGAGAGAGCGTTCCAGGAGCTCCACAACCTCTCCAACATAGTGGAGAGTGGTCTGAATATATACGATTCAGTATTACAGGGGTGTATTACCACCTTGATAACGTTTTGTAATAACTTTCGTGCAGGGTGGCACATTTGGAACTAGAGTATACTGTTTTTAGTGTTTTAGGTAGTTTTTCCAAATTTATTATAATATCTAATTCCTCTTCCCATGCTTTGATGAAGGAGAGTCCAGGGAGCTCCAATTCGTCATTTAGGATTTTATATAATCGGTTGGTCATCCAGATCGGTTCTTTTTGAGGGAGTCTGATTAATTCTGTAGTAATTGATGGGAGCTTGAAGTCCTGTTGATATTTCCGAAAGTAAGTGTCCATGGATCTCCACTGAGTCCTATCATCCCTAGTTAAGGGGAATTCAGATTGCATGTCATCAAAGGGTCTGAGCAGACCATCTCTCATCAGGTCCTGTACTTGGACATTTTTCTTCAATTTCCAATGTGACAGGTCCAAAGTGGGGATAAGTGTTTCTAGAGTCTCTAATGGAATATTTTTAAGTGTTATTTTGGTGGAGAACTTATCCGCTTTGGCGGTGAAAAGCTTCCAGGCCTGGATTGTCGCATTTATGATTGGTTGTGAAGGGATTTTTTTGCGGGGGTCTAAAAGACATGCTGTGAGGAGAGATTTCATATTAACACCTGCGATAGAGCCTTCAATATTGATCCAGGGTAATTCGGGAAGATCAAGAAACCAGTTTTGCGAAAGTTTAATTAATGAAGCCAAATAGTAATTGTATAAGTTGGGTACTCCTAATCCAGCTGTTGATTTGTGTCGCTGTAGTGCTAATGAAGCAATTCTCGGTTTTTTCTTGCACCATATAAAGGCGCGAAGTTGTGATTGAAATTTTGTAAACCATCTCCTGGGAATGAATAAGGGCATAGATCTTATTATATATAGAAATTTTGGAAAAAGAAGCATTTTAAATGCTTCTATTTTGCTTAGCCATGTCAATTCTATTTTGGAGAGGCGCTGGTATTCCTGGCAAAGGGAGTTATAGAGTGATGTTAAATTTGAGTAGACCATTTCGTTTGAGGGTTTTGTTAAAGTAATTCCCAAGTATGTTATGTCCTTTTCTTTCCAGGAATACTCGAATTGTTCTTTGAGGTATTGTAGAAGTGTTTCGTCGATGTTAAAGTCCAGAACTTGAGATTTAGATGTATTGATTTTATAAAACGAAACTCGAGAGTATCTTTGTAGTTCAAGATCTAGGTGTCTCAGGGATTTCAACGGGTTGGTGATTGATAAGAGTATGTCATCTGCAAAAAGTGATATTTTATGTTGGGTTTGGTTAGTTGAGATCCCTTTGATGTTGGAGTTTCGTCTTATTCTGGAAGCTAATGGTTCTATGAATAACGCGAAAAGGAGTGGAGAGAGAGGACATCCTTGTCATGTCCCGTTTGAGAGTGGGAATTTATGGGACAGAGTAGTGTTGGAATATACTCTGGCTGTAGGTGCATTGTACATGGATTGAATTGTACGAAGTATATTACCTTTGAGTCCAAACTTTTCTAGTGTTGTGAATAAGAACTGCCAGTGGACCCTGTCAAATGCCTTCTCGGCATCAAGAGCCAAGAAGGCAGCAGGTTGGCCAGTCGACTCTGTGATAGAAATAAGGTCTAATGCTCGTCTTGTGGCGTCGACAGTTGTACGTCCTGGTATAAACCCGGTTTGGTCTGGATGTATTAGTTTGGTAACATACTTTTTTAATCGATTTGCAACCAGTTTGGCTATAATTTTTGTGTCAGTATTTAACAGAGAGATTGGTCTATAATTCTTTACGTCAGATGGATCTCCTTTGCCTTTTGGAATCACCGTAATAGTTGCCTCTAGCATGTCGTCTGGTAGGTATCCTTGGGTAGCAGTATGGTTTGCCAATTTTGTAAGATAGGGGGAAAGAATTTGGTTGTATTCTTTATATAGTTCGTTCTGGAAACCATCCGGTCCGGGGGCTTTCCCAGCTTTTGACTTTTTCATGACCTCAGTTACTTCAGAAATGGTGTAGGGAGAATTCAGGTCTAGTAAATCTGTGTCCGATAGTGTGGGAAGTTCCAAGTTATTCAAGTATAGATGTATTTCTTCCTCGTCAGGAGTTTGATTCGAGGGGAGCTCTTTTAGGTTATATAAGGAAGAGTAAAATGTGGCGAATTCTTTTGCGATTTCTATAGGGTGGTAAAGTAGTTTATTGTGACGATCTTTTATTTCCTTTATTCTTGCCTTTATTTTCTGGTGTTTGATTTTTTGAGCTAATAACTTGGATGGTCTATCGTCAGAGTGGTAATGTTGTATTTTAAGTGTCTGGGAAATCTTGTCATAATCTGATGTGAGAAGTGATTTTATATTTAGTCGGATTTTAAAGATTTCTTCCAGAATTTGGGGATTTAGGGAGTTTTGGTGTGATAACTCTAGTTCATGAATTTTATCCACCATTTTTTTGAGTTTTTCTTGGTTCTGTTTAGTTAGCTGAGCATTCAATTGTATCATTTTCCCCTGAGTACAGCCTTAAGTGCTGACCATAACGTTACTGTTGACATCCCATCTAGGTCGTTTTCCTTGAAGTAATTGAGAATGGTGTCTTCTATTTCTTTTTTATACGTTGGATGGGTATAAAGTAAACTATTATTTCTCCATAGTTTGGGAGATGGAGATTTCGGACCTAACTTAATTTCGAAGGTGATGGGAGCGTGATCGGACCATGTTATGGTCCCGATCTCTGTTTTAATGAATTTTGGAAGGGTGAAAATCCCAGCTAGGACCAAATCGATTCTGGAATAGGAGTTGTGCCTTATTGAGTAATGGGAGTATTCTATAGATGTGGAGTTTAGACAACGGAACGTGTCATAGAGATCATTTTTATTGAGCCATGGATCTAAGGATTGATTGTTATTGTTCCTGGTTTTATTAGATGAGTCAATTACACTGTTGGGGACGGTGTTAAAGTCCCCAAATATGATGAGGTCTCCTTGAGTTTTGGTTGTAATCATCTTCATGACTTTGTTTAAAAAAGTTTTTTGTGCTTTATTGGGGGCGTAGAGACAAATGAGAGTGAATACATGATTGTTGAGCTTGCATATGAGGGCCAAGTATCTCCCCTCCGGGTCAGCTATTTGTTCTATTAGGTCAAATGCGATGTTATTTTTAACCATAATGGCTACTCCGGCCTTTTTCTTCTGATTATTAGCAGAAAAAATATGTTGGAAATTTTTGTTATTGAGTCTGTGTTGATGTTGTGATGAGAGCTTAGTTTCTTGGAGACCTATGATATCCGCTTTAGAGTCTCTAAGTGTTTTCCAAAGAAAGTAGCGTCGTTTTGGGGAATTGAGCCCGTTGACATTATGTGAATAAAAACGTAGAGTCATGATCTAAAATTGGGTTAGTTAGTTGTATGCTTGAAATAGGGGTTGCGTTAAGTAATAATATCTAACTTTCTCTTGGAAGCTCTAGAATAAGTAA
>JARQOC010003173.1:0-18491 GCA_033576535.1 Allobates femoralis | reverse complement strand
GGTTAATAAAGATGCAATCCCTTTCATTCATATTGTTTTTTGGATTTTTCAGAAAAAAAATTGACGTGGTCTTCGCCGTATTTTTGTATGCCAGCCAGATACAGCAGGCAGCAACGGGCTGCCACCAACCCCCAGGTGCCTATCTGTACCTGGCCGGACACAACAATATAGGGGAGCCCCCTTTTTTTATTATTTAATGAATTTCATGAAATAATAAAAAAAAAATGCATGGGGCTCCACGCTATTTCTATGTCCAGCCAGGTACAGCTAGGCAGCTGGGGGCTGGAATCCGCAGCGCAGGGAAGCCCAAGCTTTCTGGGCACCCCCGCTGCAAATGGCAGCCCCCAGCCGCCCCAGAAAATGGCACGTTCATTAAAGCGCCATATTCTGGCGCTGAACCCAACTCTTCCAGGGCCCTGGGGTTGTGGCTCACTGGGTAATAAAGCGGTTAGGGCCAGTTTTGTATTATCAGATGGCCCTAAGCCCGAAATTTATGGCGGTCACGCCAATAGTAGACATTACCGCCATGAATTTCTAGTGAATTTAAAAAAAAAACACAACACATAGAAAAAATATTTTTATTTGAAAAAAAACAAAAAGACACTTAGGGACTCCATCTTTATTTAAAGGAAATCCTATTCCGTCCACTGTAGTCCCAAAACGCTATTTCAGCACTGCTACATCACTCTGCATAGACACACATGTCTATGCGGAGTGATTGCAGGCTGAGAAATGACTTCCGGTTTATTCACTGCTCTGCCGGCAGTCGGCAATCTCCGGCGGCCGTCGGCAGAGTTCGGCTTTGACAGCAGGGTTCACCTCAGGTCATAGGCGGCCGCGGAGGATGGTGAGTGAACCGGCACCCCCCCTCGCAAAATAGTGACAGTCAGCCACTGATGACAGCAGGATCCCCTGCTCCCCCTGCAACCTCCCCACCAAATCCAAAGTTAGGATAGGGTGGGGAGGCGGTGGGGGGAGTGGAGGATCCTGCTGTCAGGCGGCAGGGAAGCTGTCAGTGGCTGTGAGCATTGTTTAAAAGCCGTTGGCTTTTTACCGCTGGCTTTTAAACAATGAATTGGGGAATTGCAGGTTTTTCCACTGCTGCAAGACCTTTTTATGGGGTCCAGCAGCAGAGGAATTACTCGCAATTACTCGCTTCCCCATTGACTTACATTGGACTCGCTAGACTTGTAACGAGTATCGGGACCTACTCGTTACGAGTCTAGCAAGTCCGAGTATTTTAGTACTCGCTCATCCCTATGCATGACGGCTAAGGTAAGTAATATTAGCTCCTTATTGATTGTAGTGCTATTGCAAAAAGCAGGTTAAGACAATCTCCCAACCGGTGGAATGTATAGACTACCTCAGGGAGGCAAGCAGGGTCAGGTCACAAGAGTACCCTATGGTCACGAAATAAGGTAACAGGAAGATCAGCTGAGAGAGCTTGAATGTCTCCTAGTCGCGGGCAGAAGTAAAGCTATCAACAGGACCATCTTGAGCAAAATGACTTGTATATGGACATCCTTCAGAGGGTCAAAAGGATGGTCTGTCAATGTAATGAGTACTAGGTTGAGATCCCCGGGAGCTGATCTAATAGGTTTAGCTGGTGCTCATCTAGTGCATGCCTCAATAAAAATGGGAACGTCAAGGGTCCCCAGCCAGGGTGAAATTATAGAGTGCTCTAAGGGCTGACATTTGGACCTTAAGCATATTCACTGAGAGTCCCATCTCCACTCCCTTCTGAAAAAATGCCAAAACCAAGTGGATAGGGATTTTCCCTTCTAGAACAGCCCCTGATACCGACAGGAATTTTGCCCAGGTCCTATGATAAATACTGGAAATCATGGGTTTTCTGGACTTAAGGAGGGTTTCTGAAACTGCAGCAGAAAAAACCCCTTCTCACTCAAAAGTCTTCTCTCAAGTTCCAGGCATACAGGTGTAATCTGTCTGCCTGAGGGTCAAGAACCGAATCCTGGGAGAGGAGGTGTGGACGATCCGGAAGGAACCAGATATCAGAGACTGACAACTGTCAGAGCCAAAGAACCATGGCCTCCTTGGCCAGAAGGGGGCCATCAAAATTACCCTTGCCTTGTCTTCTCACATATTGTGCAGAACTGACGGGAACAAAACTAGTGAGGGAAGTGCAGATGCGCGTCTGAAGTCTCAGTTGAGCTAGAGCACATTCACTGCAAACGGATGATCTCTGGGACCCAGAGAGCAAAACTGATACACTTGCCGGCTGGATCGGGTTGCGAACAAACTATGATGGAGTCCCCAAATGGCTATGATCTGGTGAAACACCATCTGATTTAGAACCCACTATCCCTGGTGTAGGTGTACCCGGCTGAGGAAACTGCCTTGTTGTTGGTCGCCACAAGCAGAGTAGGCCATGGTAACCCTGGGCTACCCAGTAGACCCAAAACCCAGTGAGCCAATGAGGCCTTGGAGACCCGCGACCTCCTGTTCCCTGAGATGGACTGCTGAAATGGAAGCTAGGTGTGATTCTGCCAGTGAGAAGACTGCTACCCTCACCAGTGATTTGGACCGCGTCCCCCCTTGGTGGCTTATGTAGGCGACTGACACCTGATTGTTAGACAGGACTGTGGCATGATGACCCTGCAGTGTTAGAAGAAAAAACCTTTTAAGGCAAGGGTCACGCATAAGCCCTGGATCATTTATTGGCATCAGTTTATCCACTTTTGTGTTCTACGTCGAAAAACTGATGCCAAAAATGGATGCTGCACTCAAGTGTGACTGCAATGGTGTCAGTTTTTTTACAGGACCCAAAAACCGCTGCAAGCAACTTTTTTGGGTGCAGTAAAAAAAAACGGATCCATTTTTTTAACATGGGGCCCTATGGGAAAACAGATCTGTGTTTTAGAGCATTGTTTTTGGAAAAAATGGCAAAGTCCCAAAAACACAGAGCTGCACAGGAGGGTCAAAAAGCACCCTAAAAAAAATGGATTAGTTATTGAAAACAAGGGAAAAAACTGATGGCCATGTATGACCCTAGCCTAAGGCTAGGCAACGTTTCCTGTGCACCCCTGAAAAGCGGCCGCCGATACGGACTGTGTGCGCCCCCTGTGCAGGTGAATACCGGTATTGGTGTCCGCTTTAGCAGAAAATCTCTAAGTTTTAGGCGGTTCTGCTAAAAATGGTGAGTGTAACCCTAGCCTAAGGCTCGTTCTACAGCTACCAAGTCTCTCATGTTAGAGGAACTCTTCAGAGCATTTGACCAATCCCCCTGCTGAATGTAACGCACATCCACTGGATATTATGGGACGTAGGCATTAATGCTGAATTTAGCGCACACGCACTGCATCATGTAGGCATCCATGCTGAATTTAGCGCACACGCCCTGCATCATATGGGACATAGGCAGCAATGCTGAAATTAGAGCACACACACTTCATCATATAGGATGTAGGCACCATTGCTGAATTCAGTGCACATGCCATGCTTCCCACGAGACATAGGCAACAACGCCAAATTCAGCACACATGCACTGCACCGCATGGGACACAGGCATCAATGCCGAATTTAGCGGACATGTACTGCCTCAAATGGGACACAAGCATCAACTGCAGAATTTAGCACACACACACACTGCATCATGTAGGTATTCATATTGAATTTAGTGCAAACATACTGCTCCATATGGGACATAGGTATCTGACCCACCTTAGGGCCGTGAAATACCCAGGCGTTGTAGTTTCACTGGGGGATGTGTGGCGCCCCGCAACGAGTGCGTCACAAGAGGGTATTGCAGCCGCAATATCCTCTGACTCAGCAATGAAATAGTTAACTCGGAGATCCAATTCAGCATGCAACACCTAGAACAGGGGACCAATCATAGGCCCTGGGGGGTGGAGAGCAGAGCAGAGCAGAGAGCAGAGAAGAGAGAGAGAGAGAGAGGAGCGGGGGCTCCGCACCTCCGTGCGGGCCCCTGGGCCGTCACCGGACGGGTGTCAGCACCTGAGGCCTTATCATCCGGGAATGGGCATTATTACACGGGTTCCCAAAAGACTCCCGTGCCCACAACTTACAGCCGGTTCACTGGTACCGAAGCTGGCAGCAGTTCACCTCTGTCACGCGAACCAGCCCCGTGGAGGAGCAGCTTTATAGGAGCACCCCACCACCGACCAGTCGTCTAACCAGCGGTGTACACACTGAGGGATCCAAGGCTCCCCAAAGCATCCACGACGTATACAGATGGATAGGGCATTGAAGCAGCCTCCCCGTACCCGACCTGGTATTCCTGGGCGACATTGGTTAGAACAAGACAGGTAGAATGGAGGAACACCTACGGATCTCTGAGGAACACTACCACTGCTGAGTCCACCCGGTCCGCTATCTGTAACCACTGCATACCGTGTATTGCCTTCATGGTTACAGTAAAGAACCGTTATAGAGACTTCCTGTGTCTGTGCTTTCTTATGAACTGTCCGTCATTAACTAAGAGGTAACCGCAGCTGCCGCACAACATCTTGAGCAGCTCCATCCTCCGGGGATCACCGCTCAGCCTGTGGGGAGCGTAACATCTTGCTGCTGTCCATCACCCCGGAGGTCCCGCAGCGTCGGTAGCCCTTACCGAACTACTCATAGGTGGCGTCACGAAGAAAACAAATTAAAACCCCTTTAATCTGTTCCCGCAAGACGTCTTAACTTTTGATCTGCACTACACCGGGCCCCACTACCGGCAGGCGCGGTCCACCCGTGACAAGGAAGGAGAAGCATCGCCTGTATAAACCGGAGTCCGCCGGCCGCGGTGAGTCAGAATTTGGCGTCACGAACAGGATACGAGCAGGCCCGTTACCCAACGGGTATATTGTGCTTAAACTGGACTTTATTGTCTACAATTGGACTTTGTTCGTCCCAAAAAGAACTTTCCCGCCTTTACACCATCGGGCCAAGATGGCGCCCAAGATGGCGTTCCCGCCACAAGAAGCCGCCACGTGAAGCCCAGGAGTGAGTCAACCCCCCTTCTCATCGTGGGAGGGCTAAAGACAAAAGGCGCCAAACTCTTTGTCCGCCCTGATTGCTCGAATCAACCATGGGGGCGGACCCCAAAGACTTTTCCCACGATTGGACTACGAAAGCCCAGAGGAAATGGGAGTGTCATAAATAGACACACCGAAAGAGAAAGAAGACCTTCTTCACGAGCTCTACCAGAACGTCTTACCGGTTGAACGGGTGTGGTTTCCCTCCAAGAAGAATGGCCAGCACGAGACTCCAAGACCTAATGCGAGAGGTCGAGGCGGAGGCCAGAGCCGCCATAAGCCAACCAGGTCCGGATCCTGCCCTTACCATAGACGGCAGCCCCGACTTCTGGCTAGAGGCTCTACAAGACCTCCGGGTGCGACTACTTGAGACAGTGGAGTGGACGATTCGCAGCTGGAGCGCGACCCTAGGCAGAAGACTCCATCATGCGATGCAGCGGAGCCGACCGGGTACAGCTTCTCCAAGCCCAGACGACATCGCCAGCTTTTCAACAGCCTCACCGTCGTCCACCGCCTGTCCTGCTTCGTCACCGGAGCCCATAGACTGTGTTATCCCAGTGAGGACCACGACTCGACCCGTTCCAGCGGACGTTACCGCAGCCGATCCCGTTCCAGAGCCGGAGCTTCCAACATGCTCCCACGAAGAAGCCGTTCTCTACCTGGTTCCACCTGTGGAACTCGCGACTAGTTTCCACACTACCGAGACTGTCGCCTGTTTCTCCCCTGAACCGGAGGCCTCCTCTGCAACTACAGAGGCCTACCTGGTGACCGGGATTGAAACATCACTTCCCGCTGCTACAGAAGAAGAGGCAGGCAGCCTGGAAGTCCTGCACAACGACCCAGACGAGAACTTTGCAGCACAGCCACCCACCGATCCAGAGGATTCCATCCCATCGTCTTCGCCAGCCGAGCAGCCCGACGTAGTCATCGAGGAGGTCGAGGAGGATGACGAGGAGATCTACAGCCCAGCTGAGGATCTCTACACCGGGTTCGCCTGGGGAGACACAAGGAACCCTTCTGCCGGGCGATCAGCTCGGGTGCACTGGTCGGGTGCCGCCGCAACAGTATCTTCTCCGGTTCCGTTGAACCGGGCTCCACTCCAGACTGCCCACCAAGCTCGAGCGGTTCAACAACCAGCACGCCGTAGTGACTTTATCCACACGCCGCATCACTCCGACGAAGAGGTACGTCGTATCCGGAGAGACGAGTGGCACACTCGACTGCAAGCCAACATGCAGGCTCGTGCCGAGGCCCGCCGCCAATCTCCATTGCCTGAACAATTCCGTAAAACCGGGTGGGTAAGCACATTTAACTTGTCCACCGGGTGGGGATTCGTAAGGGAGGAGGGTATGAATACTGAAGTGTTTGTGGGGCGCCGTGATGTGGAATCGCAACTACCGCGAGGCCATCCAAGCCGAGACTTGTATAGAGGGGACATTGTAACCTATGAGCGCCATATATGCCGTGATGGGTGGTTCGCCATACGAGTCCGGAACACTGCCATTCATAAGTGACTGTTGTTGTTTGAACTTTGCTATTAAAAGAGACTTCTTCCTGTTTGCACCGTAACACCGCAACTTGGCGGCTACAGCCTGAACTTTTATTCTAAGGACAGCCGACCGCCCGCCGGGTCCGCGCAATGTGTTAACCTGTTTATCTACCTCACTTTTATGCATATATGACCTGTCATTAATAAAAGTGTATTACCTGTTATATAAAAATCTCTGTAATGTGAATAGTGGACGCTTGGGGACAAGCGTATTCAACCAAGGGGGAGTGTGGCGCCCCGCAACGAGTGCGTCACAAGAGGGTATTGCAGCCGCAATATCCTCTGACTCAGCAATGAAATAGTTAACTCGGAGATCCAATTCAGCATGCAACACCTGGAACAGGGGACCAATCATAGGCCCTGGGGGGTGGAGAGCAGAGCAGAGCAGAGAGCAGAGAAGAGAGAGAGAGAGAGAGGAGCGGGGGCTCCGCACCTCCGTGCGGGCCCCTGGGCCGTCACCGGACGGGTGTCAGCACCTGAGGCCTTATCATCCGGGAATGGGCATTATTACACGGGTTCCCAAAAGACTCCCGTGCCCAAAATTTACAGCCGGTTCACTGGTACCGAAGCTGGCAGCAGTTCACCTCTGTCACGCGAACCAGCCCCGTGGAGGAGCAGCTTTATAGGAGCACCCCACCACCGACCAGTCGTCTAACCAGCGGTGTACACACTGAGGGATCCAAGGCTCCCCAAAGCATCCACGACGTATACAGATGGATAGGGCATTGAAGCAGTCTCCCCGTACCCGACCTGGTATTCCTGGGCGACATTGGTTAGAACAAGACAGGTAGAATGGAGGAACACCTACGGATCTCTGAGGAACACTACCACTGCTGAGTCCACCCGGTCCGCTATCTGTAACCACTGCATACCGTGTATTGCCTTCATGGTTACAGTAAAGAACCGTTATAGAGACTTCCTGTGTCTGTGCTTTCTTATGAACTGTCCGTCATTAACTAAGAGGTAACCGCAGCTGCCGCACAACATCTTGAGCAGCTCCATCCTCCGGGGATCACCGCTCAGCCTGTGGGGAGCGTAACATCTTGCTGCTGTCCATCACCCCGGAGGTCCCGCAGCGTCGGTAGCCCTTACCGAACTACTCATAGGTGGCGTCACGAAGAAAACAAATTAAAACCCCTTTAATCTGTTCCCGCAAGACGTCTTAACTTTTGATCTGCACTACACCGGGCCCCACTACCGGCAGGCGCGGTCCACCCGTGACAAGGAAGGAGAAGCATCGCCTGTATAAACCGGAGTCCGCCGGCCGCGGTGAGTCAGATGCTACAGGTGGCCTGTGCCCGGGTACGTGGCCCAGGTGGTCGCTAAAAAGGGGTTTAAAAATAAAAATAAAAGAGTTTGGACGCCACCTACGATATCCGGTAATGATACCGGCGCTGCTTACAGACGTCCGGGGTGATGATGAGGCAGCTTTGTTGGTAACGCTCCCTGTTGGTAGAGGGGGATACCCAGGAAAGTGATGGTTGATAGGGATTTTACACAGGGAAGCAGCTCTTCATGCAGCCTTGTCCCTTGTGCTGCATGGGAAGGCAGCTCATCAGGTGGAGATGCTGGCAGACTGTTTATGTTAAGGGCAGGATCTGGGGCTGCAATAACAGACACACACTCTCTGGAAGTTGTTTCCGTACTTATTACTGATGGTAATTGTTCAAGGTAACATCCAGGGTACTGTCCAGGTGGTCGGGTGTCAGTTCAGGATTTCCACACCCAATGAGCTGTGAGGCCTCTTTGATTCTGTGTGTGTGTGCTTAAGTCCTGGCCTGTCTGCAACCTGGCACTGACCTCTCATGTGTCCCTCACTTGTAAAGCAAGCTGTGAGAACCTTGTGTTGAACACCACTACTCTTCTGTGGTCCCTGGCTCTGATGATTGCTGTGCTACAAGTGTCTGCCAGGAGACTGACGTCTCCCTTGTCCTCTGGTATTCTCTGCTGGGCTAACTGGACCCATGCAGACTCGGACTCCGGTGTCCAGGTTGCTTTGGTTGCTTTCCTGGGGTGAACCGGTATGGTTCCTCTGCCCCCACTCTGTCTCTGGTACGCCTTGCCTCCAGCCCTCCCTCTTGGGTACCTTACACTGGCTAGGCTTCCTTCTGGCATGGGCCTAGCGAGGCAACATACACCAAGATGTCTTCACAGTACTTCTCTGTACTGCCTTACTCCTCTCCTGGACCTGAATTTATGGAGACCTTGACTGAAGTCGGCAAGTACAGCTCCCCTTCAGGTCTGGGATTGAAGATGTTGCATGTGTAAGTTTACCTGATGTGGAATCCCTCCCTGCTCCTGTGGCAACTGACCTGCAGGGGTGCCACACATCAATGCCGAACTTAGTGCACACACTGCATCATATGGGACCAAGAACACCCAGGGCCAGCTCCAGGTTTTTGTGGACCCCGGGCAGAAGAGTCTTAAGGTACCTTCACATGCCGAAATCTCGCCTGTCAATCCTAAAGGCGATATGTCACCCCGAAACAATCGCCGTGAAATTGCCACACAGTTGCGGCGTGTGATAGGGGAATTTTGCGGCGATAAATTGCCTCTCGGCCGTCGCCTGATTCCTGAGCACTGCTCAGAAATCAGCCGCAATCATGAAGGCGAGATTTCCGTGTTGTGGCGTGTGATAGGACGATTGTGATGGAAAGAGCGTTGGCTAGGATTTCCCGTAGGTGTGCCGCAACCATTCTGTAGTTCGTGCCCCGTCTGCGATGATTGGTGTTGGCTACTGTGTTCCCCCATTGGCTGTCAGTTTACAGGGCGCCATATTTGAAGAGCTGTCACTTCAGCACTACCCATACCTTCGCCTACACAACCGTCCGCTAAATCAGTGCAATTATGCGCGCCATTGAATAGCGCAAGCTATGTTGGCCGCGTGAATTACAAGTTGCGCTTTGTCGAGTATAGTGCCACATGACAGCTCAGATGTTGCCCTACACATCGCAGATGGGTGCCATGGGCCACGCACTGCAATTGGCTGTGAATTAGGTGACTCTGATGGGTACATTATACTGCTTCCATCCCGTGGACGGCTACCTTGTTTGCGCCCTTAACTTTGTTTGGCGGCGACAGTGGGTGTGGTGACGTCATCATGTTTCATTTCCTTCCTCCCTGCCTGCCAGAACCCTGCCCCTCCCCTGCACATAGGATAACAGTCATGGCGGCCGCACAGCGCGCTGCCACATGGGGTCTGGCAGAGCTAATGGTTCTGATAGACCTGTGTGACCGCCATGACTACTGGTGTGAGCAGCGTCACCGGGAACCCACGGCTGCGCAGGCGCAGCATACTCAAGCAGATCCAGCGGGCCCTGCTCCAGAAACTGGGGGTGGAAAGGAGCTGCAAGCAGATCCAGAAGAAGATTGCAGACCTGAAACACAAGTCACCAGGCCGCATTGTGGACATTCGTGCCCAGATTGCCAGGCTGCGTGGTGAGTATGTGGCAATGCCAAACACACACATGGCAAGCATCCTACTCCAAACACTACACAAACATCATGTGTTATTGGGCCATGGCACATAGTGTGACATAAAGCAGCATGTGGGCCTGTCACCAATGTGCATCTGCATGTTGGTCACACTGCAACATGAAGTTGCTGAATACACGCATATCTTTTTGGACTGGCGACACCTAGAGTGGTTATTGACCTGTGTGTTGCCGAACATAGGCGTGTAATGCCACCAAAGTAGTGGTCAACATATTCATGCACTTTAGAAGGGCCACATTACACCTGGCTGCACATATGTGTGCAGTCTGACACATAGCTTTGCACAACACATTCATCACAATTGGGAAAAGGGACTACAAGCTGACTGCCATGTTTTTGACCCTATGGTGGCACCACCAGATGCTTACTGTCTGCAGTTGTGTTTTGAGTCAAAATCCATCCTCTGGTAAGCCAAGGGTGTTTGACATCAAAAATATGTGCTCACTGGTGTTGTGGTCTTGTTCAAAAACAGAGTGGCCCCTAACCATAGTGTCGGTGTACACAAAACCCTTTCCGCCTAGCCTTGACACCGTCATTACATTGATACACAAGCAGTACGTGTTTGCTGTATCTTGTGTTATGCTGTTCTAATCCGTGTCTTGTCAATTTTGACATTACAGATGAGGAAGACTCCCCTGCAGAGGAGGCGCAATGGGCCCCAACACCACCTGGGACTCCACCATCACCTGCAATTAATATAAAAATATCACCAGCAACACCGCCCACTTCATTTTGCACAATATACGAAAAGAAGATGTCAGTGGGATATAATAGGATTATTATGGAAACCCATCGCAAAAATTGGACTAAAGAACAGAAGAAGAAGAAGCGACTAAAGGGTATACTTAAATGTGCGATACTTTAGTAAAGATGTGCTAGATAACAGTATTAAAAGGAGGGAAACATACAATAAAATCAAACCACATATACAGGCATTTGATTCCAGAAGTATAACATATAGTAGGAAAAAAGACCAAAAGTGCATGTGCATATATATATATCTCACTGTATATTCAAAACTTCCAGAAAAAATATCCAAATAAATCATAGATATTGTTGACATCTTATCTCCACCCTGTATAAAGCAGCAATGCCAAATATGCATTCAGGGGATCTGCATAAAAAGATATTAAATCATACAAATTATCTGGACCTTCATAGACAAGTGTATTACTCCCAATGCATAGCCATATATTGGGCTGGAGCTGAGGAGGTCCCTAAGCCACGTCTGTGGTATTATGACCTCTTCACCTTCACCCTGGGCCAGGAGGCTCCTCGGGGAACACGGTGCAGCAGGCGCCTTGCCTTACCATCTTTGGCCACAAGCCAAGAGCCTGACCCATCATAGGAGGTGCGTCATTATGTTTTTGCTACCTATGTACACACCTTGCTGGTTGCACTGATGTGTGGGTTAGTGCACATGTAGAAGGCACAATTATGTTGTTCTTTCACCATTCTTCTGTGTGTTCTTCTGTGTGTTGCGTCGTGGCTGTTGGCACAGATTGTGCTGTCTTATGTGGGGTCACTTGCTGTAGCAATTTGGAGTGTCAGGTGAGTACAGAGCACTGGTCTATTTCTTTCTTCAGCTCTGTTTCCAACCCAGCTACTGTGACTTTGGATGTTTGTCATGCTCAGATAGGCACAATGTTGTGCTGGATGGTTGATTGTGGTAATTGATGCCAGTACATTGCTAATCCCTCGGGAGTCGGGCTCCACTGCAAAGGACCCACCCGCTGGCCAGGCTCTCCCGTCAACATCATTTGGAGAGCCGATGCCTGATCCCAGTGGTGGGGGGCCGTGCCCAAGGCCCAGCTCAGGCATACGATGCCGAAGAACACCTGCCCCACCCAACACGGAGCTGGGTACCTGGGCTAGACGGGTCCTCTTGGACAGAGAAAGGACCCCCGCCTCTGGAATCAGGCACATCGCCAGTCAGAGTTTCGCGTCATGGGGAGGCGGGGCTAGGTCACATGGTCCCAGGCATCAGCCTCTCCATAGAGACAGCGGCGCCATGAGCACTAGTCAGAGCCTTGGAGAGTGCTCGTTCAGATGTACGTATGCCTACACAAAACAACTACCATAGGATGCAGTAGTGCATATCTAATATCTCTAATGGTTATGTGATGGCTAAGAGATGTTTATATATTACTCAGGGATGATAACATATACCCCATATCTTAATATGCATAAACAGGAGAGGAAGCTAGATCTCATTAACAACCAAGAGAGAACACCTCTCAGTATAAAAGGTGTCAAAATAACACATGTACATATATCTCCCCATCTATCAATAGTTAACCTATACAATATATAAGATATATTACTACCCAGTGGCGTAACTAGAGTCTGGTGGTGCGAAGTTCAGACCTGGGCACCCCCCACGGACACACGTTGGTCGGATGCTTGGGCCCCGTGTAACGTTCAAAGTTCTATAAAGACTTACAAATTGACCCCTCTATTTATTAATGTCCCTCACCCTGCTATATATGGTCCTCCTCCTGGAATATGGCCCTTATCCTGGTATATATGTTCCCCTTTCTGGTATATACGGTCTTCCTCCTCCCACCACGATAGGCGTCCAATTATTATAACGCATCCCATATTCCTCCATATATTACGATATGTCCCCATAGTCCTCCATGTATTATAATGCATCCCATAGTCCCCCATTCATAAGGTAGCCCCAATAGTCATCCAGTTATTATAATGCACCCCTACTATCCTACACATAGTAGCATCATAGTCCTCTGTATAGTATAATACAGCCTCACAGCCCTCTATACAGTATAATACAGGCTCCGTCCTCCATGTAGTGCAGCCCCTATAGTACAGCCTTATATATGCAGCCTCATAGCTCTCCATTAGTGCAGCCTTATATCGCTCTATATAGTGTGTTATATATGCAGCCCCACTGAGATCTGAAAAATAGGATTAGTGACAACTGCACAAAACAGTAGACTCACTCCAAAACCCAGTGTCACCCCACATGTTAACCTATTCCAGTAGTGGAGTCTTCTGCTCTCCTCTGTCCCCCGCTCTTCACCTCTGTGCCCCACTCTCCACCTCCTCCTGTGTCCTCCTCTGTCCCCCATTCTCCTGTGTCCCACGCTCTCCTCCTCCTCTGTCCCCCGTTCTTCTGTATCTCCCGCTCTCTTCCTCCTGTGTCCCCCGCTCTCCTCCTCCTGTGTCCTCCATTCTCCTGTGTCCCCTACTCTCCTTCTCCTCTGTCCCCAGTTCTCCTGTAATCCCCAATCTCTTCCCCCTGTGTCCCCGCTCTCCTGTGACCCTCGCTCTCCTCCTCCGCCCCCTGTCCTCCTGTGTCCCCCGCTCTCCTCCTCTGCCCCGTTCTCCTCCTTTATCCCCCGTCCTCCTGTGTTCCCCACTCTCCTCCTCCGCTCCCGTTCTCCTCTGTTCCCCACTCTCCTCCTCCTCTGTCCCCCGCTCTCCTCCTCCTCTGTCCCCTGCTCTCCTCCACCTCTGTCCCCCATTCTCCTGTGTCCCACGCTCCCCTCCTCCTCTGTCCCCCGTTCTTCTGTATCTCCCGCTCTCTTCCTCCTGTGTCCCCCGCTCTCCTCCTGTGTCCTCCATTCTCCTGTGTCCCCCACTCTCCTTCTCCTCTGTCCCCAGTTCTCCTGTGATCCCACTCTCTTCCCCCTGTGTCCCTGCTCTCCTGTGTCCCTCGCTCTCCTCCTCCGTCCCCTGTCCTCCTGTGTCCCCCGTTCTCCTCCTCTGCCCCCGTTCTCCTCTGTCCCCTGCTCTCCTCTGTCCCCCATTCTCCTGTGTCCCCCACTCTCCTCCTCCTCTGTCCCCTGCTCACCTGTGTCCCCCGCTCTCCTCCTCCTCTGTCCCCCACTCTCCTCCTCCTGTGTCGCCCGCCTCCTCCTCCAGTGTCCTCCATTCTCCTGTGTTCCCAACTCTACTCCTCATCTGTCCACAGTTCTCCTGTGATCCCCACTCTTCCTCCTGTGTCCCTGCTCTCCTGTGTCCCTCGCTCTCCTCCTCCGTCTCCCTTCGTCCTGTGTCCCCGTTCTCCTCCTGCTCTATCCCCCGTTCTCATCTATCCCCGCTATCCTCCTCCTCCTGTGTGTCCCCCGCTCTCCTCCTCCTCTTTCCCCCGTTTTCCTGTGTCTCCCACTCTCCTCCTCTGTCCCCGTTCTCCTGTGTCCCCTCCTCTCTTCCTCCTCTGTCCCCTGCTCTCCTCCTCCTCTGTCCCCTGCTCTCCTCCTCCTCTTTCCCCCACTCTCCTCTTACTGTGTCCCTTGCTCTCCTCCTCCTGTGTCCTCCATTCTCCTGTGTCCCCCACTCTCCTCCTCCTCTGTCCCGCTCTCCTGTGTCCCTCACTCTCCTCCTCCGTCTCCCTGTGTCCCCCGCTCCCCTGTGTCTCCTGCTCTCCTCCTCTGTCCCCCGTTCTCCTGTGTCCCCTGCTCTTTCTCCTGTCCCCCCGCTCTCCTCCTCCTCTGTCCTCCTGTGTCCCCCACTCTCCTCCTCCTCTGTCCCCAGTTCACCTGTGATCCCCACTCTCTTCCTCCTGTGTCCCCGCTCTCCTGTGTCCCTCACTCTCCTCCGTCTCCCTGCATCCCTCGTTTTGCTCCTCCTCTATCCTCCGTCCTCCTGTATCCCCCGCTCTCCTTCTCCTCTGTTCCCTTTTTCTGTCTCCCCCGCTTTCCTCCTCCTGTGCAGGAAGGGCCCACAGCGGCGGCCGGCATGGCAGAGAGCGAGTACCAGCCGGGCAAGGAGCGGGGGAGGGAGACGGATCCCCCCCACAGACGCAACGGCCCGGGCAAAGCAAGAGAGGGGCCAGACCACATGCAGGCAGGCAGGGGAGGCGGCATAAACCACACATCTGCCAGCGCCGCGAGTACCTGCTCTGCTCTGCCTCCCGACTTGTGGAGCAGTGAGGGGGCGGGCATTGCTGCGCAGCTGCAGGAAGTGTCTTCTGTCACTTCCAGTCCTCCCTCCGCTCCTCTTCCGGCGCTACCGCGGTCACGGCGGGCGGCTGGAGGCACGGGCAGCGGGGCCCCCCTGGAAATTCGGGGCCCCCCCCAGGGGGCGGGCCCGGTCTCAGCCGCGACCGCTGCTACCGCGGTAGTTACGCCACTGTTACTACCCACATATTAAACACCCCATTAACCTAACCAGAGAGCTACACCATAAGAGAGACAAATATGCATTTGACTGATCATATATCATAATATGTAGAAAGAGATATCCATATAAGAATAAAGAAGGATTATTTATCTATCCATATAACAAACAAGATTATAAGTGCACAGGAAAGTCACAACAATATTAGATACACAATACATTATAATTCTTTCTTCAGCACAGATGCCTTCAATTCAAACATGTAAATCTCTTTTAACCATCTCAATGAGTAGATGCTGAACATCACAACTAGGGCGGCACTATAAAGATAAAATTAAAAAGTGTTAAAAAGTATATATACAGAAAAAACAACCCCTGTATTGAAGCAAATATATAGGACAACTTTACAGAAAAGACGAGTAGCTAATATTTCCATTGAGGCCGTATGGATGTACTGTTTTAAGGGTCCATATCCACCTCGCCTCGAGCTGCGCAAGTCTGCGGGTCATTGAGCCACCTCTCGTATCAATGGGTACCAGATCTATACCCCTGAACTTTATCTTAGTATTGTCACAATTGTGGTGAGTTTTAAAGTGTCTGGGGATAGTTTTGAGGATAGCGATGTCGTCAACATCCTTAGCTGCCTCAATCCCCAGAACATGTTCCCTTATACGTACTTTCAATTGTCGACTCGTCAGTCCAACATAAATTTTATTACACGGACACATAGCATAGTAGATAACATATCTACTCTCACATGTGATCCGCTTTTTAATATCATATATCCTTTGTCCATCGGAGTCGGCAAACGAAGAACTTCTAACCACATTTGGACAGGCGACACATTTCCCACAGGGTGCACAGCCCGATGGGGGGACGGCCTGGTCCAAAAAGGTCTTTTTGGTTTTATTTTCATAGTGACTACGAACTAGTATGTCTATTAGGTTACGGCTTCTCCGTATGGACATATATGGACGATCAGGTACAATCTTATCAAGGATAGGATCGGCCTTGAGGATATGCCATGATTTTTCAATTGCCCTTCTTACTTCCAAAAACGAGGAGTTATATTCGGTCACAAATCTAACCTTATCATTTTTTACTCCCCTATTTGAACCATAGAGTAGGCTGTCTCGGTCCTGATAACGGACTCTATTGTAGGCCCGTTTTAAGGACCTCTTACTATATCCTCTCTCGAGAAACCTATTCTTTAGAATCAATGACTGTTTCTCAAAATCCTCATTCCTCGAACAAATCCTCCTCAATCTAAGAAACTGTCCGACTGGTACGGAATTCACCATATATCTTGGGTGCGCGGACGTTGAGTGTAGCAATGTATTAGTCGACGTAGGTTTGCAATAAAGAGTTGACTGTATGGCGCCTCTCTCATCCAAGAAAAGTGTCACATCCAAGAAATCAATGGAAGTTTCAGACCACTGATATGTAAGGAAGATGTTCTGATCATTCGAGTTAAGTCCCGACATAAACGTCTCCAATGTATCCACAGATCCCTGCCAGATAAGGAGAATATCATCGATGTAGCGCGCCCATAAAGGGACGCGGTCCATCGATAACTCCCCATCTGCCAGGGGAAGGTCCCTCTCCCACAGCCCAGGAAAAGATTAGCATAAGCTGGCACAAAAGACGCCCCCATAGCAGTTCCTAGAGCTGTAGGCAGAAGGACCTATTAAAAATAAAAAAAATTACGTGTCAAGGCAAACTCCAACATGGTCAGAACAAATTCAATAAAGTCCACTGGAAGATGTGAGTCCCTTAGGAAGAAAGAGGCGGCCCGCAGCCCTTCCGCATGTCTTATGTTAGTATACAATGACTCAACGTCCGCGCACACCATGACAGAGCCCTTATCCATAGATATACCATCAACCTTTTTCAAAAGGTCACCTGTATCCCTAACAAATGAAGGAAGGGATATGACCAAGGGCTGCAAAATATGGTTTATCCACTCATTTATATTTTCAAGAAAGTTATTGTTGCCCGAGATAATAGGTCTCCCTGGGGGGACCCTAGAGTCTTTATGAATTTTCGGCAATAAATATAACGTAGATACCGAAGGTTCTACCACCTGTAGTGCTGAAGCCAAGTCTTGGGTGATAACGCCGCCGTCAATGGCAGCCTCCAATAAAACCGATAATTCATCGATGTATTTCAACAGAGGGTTAAAGGTTAGTTTTTTGTAACAAACTTTGTTACGAAGTTGTTTATATGCCTCTGCTTCATACATCGATGGAGGCCAGACGACGACGTTACCACCCTTATCGGCCGGCTTCAGCACCACATCTGTGAGTTTCCTTAACTCGGACAACCTTTCTCTCTCATGGAAAGTAAGATTGTGACCCTTAGGGTAACGAGAGATTGATTCAAAGTCTTTAGACACCACCTGTACAAATAAATCGAGATTGGAGCAGGATGAAAACGGTGGGAATCTCTTTGAGCGTGGTTTTATAGTCATAGGTATCTTACCTCTCACGGAAGTCCTATGTTCAGAAGAAAGATCACGGAGTGCTTTTAAGGTTATTTGTTCTTCCTCTGTAGGAAGAGCAGAGTGTTCATCAGTTTGAAAAAAGTGCCGTTTAAAGAACAGTGATCTAGCAAATAGATTAAGATCTTTCATCGCCTGAAAAGTATCAAAACCAGATGTAGGGACAAAAGTAAGACCTTTAGATAGTAAGGTTAAATCAGAACTACTTAAATCATAGGAGCTCAAGTTAATTACCTTATTTTTGTTATGATTGCCATTTTCATCCTTGGGGGATCCAGATTTGTTTTTTCTCTTCCTCCCATTAGGTTGAGGGGCATTAAACCGTCTTTTTTGGCCCAATCTTTAATCATGACTTATTTCAGGAATCACATCAGATGTTTGCCCACCAGTTTCCGACTGATCGCTCAATGAAGTCACTGAAGAATGTGATGGTCGCCTATCCTCATTCTTTGGCACTTTTGGTTTCCGCCATATATACACTCTGCCCTCCGCGTGATCTTTCACATCTCTATTAAATTTTCCTAAATGAACATCTCGGATCTTTTTAACACACGCATCCAACCGTTTTTCCAGCTCCATATCATATTCTTTTAATTTTTCAGGCATACACATGTCTTTAAACTCCTCATGTTTACCATCTAGGTCACAATCTATATCGTCTATTGCATTGGAATTTAGGCCAATTAATAAATCCATAAGTGTAAAGGAACAGGTGTTACATGTTTCCTCCCAATTGGCAATAAACTCGTCATCCTCCACCGGAAAAGCCGGAGTCACCTTAACTCGCAATCCACGCGGAATCAATTTTTTCTCTTGATATTTGGTTAGGAGAACACGGTTCCACCATAACCGACTCCTCTTT